>JAAAKB020256158.1:0-39303 GCA_010014835.2 Apostichopus leukothele | reverse complement strand
TCTTTCACCATTTTAACAAGAAAAAAAAGTATATTGGGGCAAGCCGTGAAAAGTGGGAGAAAAAGGGGGGGGGGGGGGGGTGATGGAGGCAACAGCCCCAGGGTCATAGGTCAGTTAGGAACAGGGATAAAGAATAATGTATTCACATTTTCATAATATACCTACGAAGTACAGAAGACATTAAGAAAAAATAAGGGGGGGGGGCAGGTGACATTGTCCCGGGGGCCTGATGTGGCTCTGGGTTCCCCTCCTGGCGGAAGAACCCGCAGTGGATTAAATACTTAATCCTATCGTTTGTATTCATAACAGTTTTACTGTTCCCTTTGAAGGATTTCTTTTGGTTTTAGTCAAGAATGGTTGGAATTTTTAAACAAGACCCTTCTTGCATTCCTGCTGTCAAAGATAGTCTCAGGTTTTCCCCGGTCACCTTAACCCTTGATTTTAGTTTAATATCATCAAACATTTTAATCCTGTGACCTCAATAACTGAGAACCTAAGCTAATTAATGATGTAGAGCTGACATTGAGTGCTGCAGTTGATACAATACAATTATATCACTGCTGACCAGGTCAAATTTACCACTGAAAATAAAAAAAATAAAAAAAACCTATGAATCTCTCTCACTCCTGCTTTTTAATTAATACCTCTTGGGCTAATTTCTGTGTTATTTATATTGGGATCAACTTACACTGTACAGGAATGCTTTGATTTTCAAATGTCATGTGGGATTAAGTAGGTAGATATGTGTAAATGGGAAATTGCTGTCATGTACTGTACATTAAAGTGTGGTAGAAATTATTCAAGGTATGCTGTTATGGCCTCAAATATGCTAGATATTCAAATATTGTCACCTTTGGTCAAAATTCTTAAGCTGTTTCTATTACACCCTTCAAGGAAATTTTCCTCACTGGGACAGTCAGTCATCTTGTGTGTTCCTTAAAAATGTCTGAGAACAATTTGGAGAGTAAAGACCTCTGGGAAAGTACTTTTTGAAAACTTCTAGATATTATAGCTTGCTATAATTTAGGGCCTATACTGACTACCTTTCAGACACGTTTTTTTTGTTGAAAGAAGATGGATTGTAGCAGATAATTCATGTAGGTAGATTGAATAGGCTTAAAGTCATTAATTAATGAGATTATATGTACATGGTGATAGCACCGAATGTTAGTTGACTTTAGTGCCCTGCTAGTTTACTAAATACCTCTTAAAATTCAGCCAAACAGGAAAATATTAGCATGACATTGATGAATTCCCTATCCCATGATTTCAGCATGAAGAGTAGTTTTTGAGTTTTTCCATGATGAGTCTCTCCATGATGAGTCTTTCCATGAGGAGTTTTTCCATGATGTGTGGACAGTTAAAAGATATGTATTCTTTACCAAGATACATAAGCTGATTTAAATACTGAATTTGTCAGAAAGTTGTAACTTGTCTACATTGAATTACAAAGTTGATTTGGTTTAAAATTTGTTTTAGAACAGAATGGTCGCACTTTTCCTCTTAGATGCATTTAGCCTACAGTATAGATATTAAACTCAGTCTCATGTACATTTTATGTTATAGCATTGAACTGGAGAAGCAATCACTCCAAGTAATTGTTGCCCTGTAATTGGTATACATATTAAGTTAACCCCACATTGGATTTAAGTGAGATGTTCCTGCTAGGCCCCTTCTAGATATGGTAGAATGTCCATTAAATTGAAATTGATGTGTTTTGCAAACGAAGTACTTAAAGAGCTTGAGGTCATATGTAGTAGGCCTAAATTGTTTAAATCTAGGGTAAGATCATGGCATAAGGACGTGTACAGTTGGTGTTATATTTCACCGTTCTCATACTTTGTGGGCAGAAAATCATTTAATATTTCTGATTAGCAACTTTGTAAATTTTATCATAAAGTTTGCAATAAACTGTGTTAAGTTAGACCGAAGATTGGATGGTGATGCAAACATTATAACTTTCGGAGGATTTTAAAGAACAAAATGAATTTTTTTATGAATTCAAATCTAAACTATCAATAAGAATTTCTGTTGAAATATGAAATATTTCGAATGAAAAATGAGAAATTTATAGGGATGTTTGAGAGTAAGTTTATAACCAAACAAAAAGTCTTGTTTTGAAAAACAAAAATGTCTACCAAGTAGTGCCTGCTCAACATCAAGAATGAAAAATAAGAATTTATTAATATTTAAATGGCAATCTGAGTGTGACTTCAGATACATGAATCTTTTGTTGCTACATGATGGTGCAGATAATTCCTCAATATGCTGATAACCATAACACTGATATCATAGTGTCTCATTGATATTGTTTTAAAACCTAATAGTTACTAATAGTATGTATAGTGCATATGCAGTATCTGCTTGCATAAGATTTCATGTGCACTCTAATTGAGTGCTCTTTTACCTACACTTCCCCCTCTTCCTAGCCCTACACTCCCCCTCTTCCTAGTCCTACATCTCCCCCATCCTACACCTCTCCCATCCTAGTCTCCCCTTCCCCATCCTAGCCATCCCCCGCACTCTGTCCTGTTTACCTCGGCGTACAAACTAAAGTGCTTTTCCACAGTCAATTAAATCTTGAATAAAAGAAATTTAATCTGACTGTAAAGAATGTCCACTATCAGTTTTCATCTTTTTAATTTAAAGGATTCTCTCTGATTCCTTTGTCAGAATGAAATGCCTTTCTTCTTAGCTGGCAGCATATGGTGGTGTATATGGTTTATTATGGTGCACACAGTGCCCTGAGTAACTCAATGAGATTTGTGGTATTTGCTGTCTTGGTTGTAAACTCAGCAGGGTATTAATGAGTATGTCAAAAGTGAGTGCCCTGAAATTTTAGGAACTTGTTTCTTTGTACATATTGCTGTGGCTAGGTTGGGGTTGGTTGCACATGTTGAAGTACAGTATACTGTATCAATTGATATTGGTATGTACAGTCAGTGTGAAGTGGACTTCAGAGATAGTTTGTGTTGGGACCCCTTTCTAATTAAGAAAACAATTACTCTGTAATGTGAATGCATGTTTTGTGTCAGCATTAGTTACTGTCTGTGTATATCAAACTCCTGATACTGCTGTATTTCCTCCTGCTATTCTCCTCAACCCTCCTCCCACACCATTGACTCAAAGCATATGATCCTACATCGCTTCTTTGGCCTCCTTTCAATCTGTGAACCTTGATAAAATGTTAATACCTTCCAAAATTGTTATTGAAAATATTTAACAATATTTAAGTATCGTTAAGAGAAAGCAGTTAAGTGTAGGATCAGTAGTGACCAAGGCCAACATGTTTGTTTCAAATTATTTTGTACTTTGTAGTCTGAAATTGGTCTGCTCTATTACCCATGTCATTGAGTCGGAGGGTAAAGAGATGGACAGAGAGGGCCAGGAGGGGGAGGGGAAAAGATATCACATGATTAGGACAGAAAGTACACACAGGGTAGATAATCTTATGAGGATATTTATACAGTATTTATCACTAAACTGTACAATAGAATGCTTCATGTACTTTATGTTGTTCGTATGTTAATACACATCTTGAACACAATTAAAGTGAACTGTTGTTACATACAGACTATACAGTATATCTACATATAGATAGGACAGTGTTATCTAGGGTTGCTGTTTTATATCAAACCAGTATGTGAGCACTATCTGTGTTTGTTTTAGTTATGATTTATAATACTGTACCTTTATTATGACGGTAGATCCCTAGTGCTTAAAGGTAAGGCCGTTATAAACAGCTGTTTATACTCTGCAGTGCAACCATGCCTTAATTATCTACTGTACACTGATTAGATGTTACCTTGATGACAGACATCAGCAACTGATGATAATGTCTGTGTTCCTGGGGGAGAGAGTCATAGTGGAGTGAAGAGTTTATAAACTGCATGAACCCAGTAGACTATCCTAGAAATACTAGTACATTTCCAATGGGAATACTTTAGGTAGAGAAGGGGGATATATTGGGAAATAGGGTATTGGATATCATACGTAGGTGTGGGTTGTTAGGAGGGTTATGGTGTAGACTTTAGGTGAGGGAGGGGGAGGGGGGTTAGGAGAGGAAGGGGAAGGAGACTCAAAAGGAAATATTACTAATGATGAAGAAATAGGACATTTTGTATATTGGAGTGGTTCAAGCTGGAGCTGAGTTGAGATGGAATTGAGTTGAGATGGAATTGGGATCTCGAAAATCACTGCAATGCACAAATAATAATTAAAAAACAACAAAGGAACACTGGCTCTTTGCTTAAGTTATTTGATCATCTGTAAATTTTCACAGTTGTAACTTACTAACTTCCTTGACATTTGTTTTCTCTTCAGAAGTTGTGAAGTTTTATTATATTGATTGAATAGATATGGATGTCATACTATTATGTACACACAACTGTTGCAAAATTAAATAAATCCAAAATGCAAATTGCAAAATATCAAGAAAAGTACAAAATCTACTTGCAGTTCTGAGGTCAAATGCAAATATAGCCATTGATGTAAGATGTTTGTTTCAGGATGAAATCAGCATTATTCATTGTATCCTTATTACTGAAATGAACTCATCAGGGAATTACATATCCGGTATAGAGTAGCAAAATGCTGTGCGAAAATGGGCGGCAAACTGCTGTATAGGTGTAAAAGATGTGTAGCAGTTGATGAACCATAGCATTTTGTATCAGACTAAGTGTACAGCCTTCAGAACGGCTAACCAAATTTGATCAGTGAATTATTCCCTGCTCATGAATATTCATTAATCTGTATTTCTATTATAGTCTGGCGATTGGATAGAAGTACAAGTGCAAGACATGAATCCAAAACTGACTGAAGTTGGTAAGACTCTTGAAGAAGCAGAGCGATATCAACAGGAACATGAAGAAATGGTCAGAAAGATTGCGGTGAGTAGGAAGAGCTCTAAGCTGCTTTTACCTTCAATGGTTGTCTTGTCCCTCCAAAGGTCATGAATATCAATGAAGATAATGAATAAAATCCTCATTTAACTTCTTAGAAGTGAAGCACTCTCATTGGTTAGTCTTATGTAGTCAGTGTTGCCAGGTGCATTAGTTATAAAACTAACGCTGGTATTTAGCAGCGTAAACAGACATGATGTGGTATAGATATGGTCTATCACTTTAGTACACTTCAAATGATAAAAGATGGACATGATGTTTTAAATTACACAAAATCTGAAATATAGTAAATAAAAAAATGAAACTAAAATAAACAACCTAAACAAGGGTTAAAAGACAAATTGAAACATGGTCAGTCATCAAAATATATAATAAAATGATGAGTTTTCAGATGGGACGTATAACAAGCAGAAGTCTGTATAAGATGAGTTGTTGGCTGTAGGGCATTCCATGGTCCAATGGATCCCAACCAGCTGCTTTCAGTTGATAGTTGCGATTTAAATTATTTCAGGCAAAACAACCAGAAATTGCAGCCCTTTTGAGCCAAGCAGACTTCAACATTTCGACACAACAATTTTACAATGACGTGTACGAAGCCATGGCCCACTCATTGGGAGAAGCTTGGCGTGATCTTAACAGACTCTTGGAGAAGAGGAAGCAACTGCTTGATGATGCTGTTAACTTCCACAAAAACATCAAAGATGTAAGTATTTTAAGTATACCGTCTTCACGGAATTGCGCCTTAAAAGTTGTTCCTAACGTTGATGAATGCCAGATTATTTTTGGTCGGTTTAGAAACAATTTTACCTTTGTCAAGCACGTCCTTTTTAGTCGTAAATTAAAAGTGAATGTACATACTTGACAATGACTGTGACAATTTTCCATCAGCGTAGTCGGTAAAATTAATGGGGTGTGAATAATTTGATTTACAGGTTAGCGAACAAATGGATTCTGCTGCTGCGCAATTTAAGGATCCTAGGATACCATCTACTCCAGCGGAAGTAGATAAATTGTTACAGGACCACGAAGATCTTAACCAAGGTAAGAAAAAATAAAGCTTCTTTGTTATAACCTTTATGGCACTAAGGGAAGAAAAGAGGAACAGACTAATCAAATGTTATTGATAAACTAATTAAAATATACATCACAGTTTTGAACAGACAAATGACCCTTTTATTGAGAAAATGGAAATTTAAGTATTTGCTATATCAAACCCAGTTGGCAAAATTGTAAAGCATGCATTGTCCAATATTTTCTCTTTTTCAACAATTGTTTTATTAATGTCCCTATTTTGGTGTCCACAGACCTCCTGTCAAAGTCGATTGCCGTAGTAACAGAAGGCCAGTCTCTCCTTGAAAAGATCAAAGAGCTTGGTGAGAATGCTCCTAAAGAGGAGACACAAGTGACTCTGGCAGCTTGCGCCGGAATTCAGAAAGCTGTGGAAGAGTTGATGCAGCGAAGGAAGATGCTGGAGGACTTGCTCTCTCAGAAGAGGAAACGTCTCAACCAGTTTGCGACAGTCGGTGAGCTGGACCAAGAACTGAACAAGGTGAGGTGTAGTCCATCCTCTGCTGGGATGATAGTAAGAGGATGGGAAGGGAGATCAAGAGTTGGAGGCAGAGTTGTTGAGAGCTGAGACAATCATGTCTTTGAGTCTCCTTGTTTACTTTCTCCACGTTTATGAAAGTGAGAATATCATATTCTTTATCCCATATTTCCCAGGCCCCCTTCACATTTTTCAGGGCCCCCGAATTGATCCCAGACCCTGGGGGTAGCCCTGTCTGACTCCTCCCACCCTCTTGTCAGGCCTGGTTGGAGGGGAATTCTAGGATCACCAAAGAGGGTTTAGGAATCGACTTGGGAGTGAAGAATTTGTCGGATGAAATTGACTGTGGAGAATGTGATGTTCTGTTGATGGTTTTAAGATGTTTGAAAAGGTGATATAATCTGTATAGTCTGTTGCTGAATGATGAAATTGTATAGAATTATAGAGACTTGCTTATTCCGATTCATCACTAAATTTAAACAATTCTGGCATACTGTCTGTTAGGATGTGCAAGTGTTGATATTTCTGGTGGAAAAAAGAAAAATTATCTTTCTAAAATAAGTCATGTGACCTTTTGAAGTGTGTAAGAAAGATATGCAGTTTGATCTTATAAGACCTTATCTGACATTCTGCCGTTCTTACTTGTAAAAGAAGTTGCATAGAGAGCTAGGGAAAGGGTCAGGATGCAAATGGTCAAAGGAGTTACTAACTTGTTAGACTAGGGTCATCACTGGATTGGACCATGTGTAAGTTCTCTCTTGCTCACAAATACCACGATCAGCGATGTTAAGACTCTAACATGAGATGCATAATGTTATCTTTGTCCAGGTCTCTGATTGGTTTGAGAGGGAAGGAGAATCTTACCTCCAGAGGAAGGATATCGGAAGTGACCCAGGAGCAACAGAAGCTCTTATGAAAGAACATGACCAAGTTGAAAATGCTGCCAAGGTATGATTAGATTCGCCTTAGAATTTCAACTCGTCCTAGTTTGTTGATTCATGGATTGATTTTGGCTCAAATGTTTGTTAATATCTGTTGTCATTTAGCCCCCTGTTACATCTAGGGGACCAGTAAAAGTATGTTATGATGTTATCCTGGTGTATGTGTTATGCAAACTACTGAGGTATGTTGAAATTTGATGCCATCTATGGAAAGAAATGTTTGGAGCCTTTGTTTCTTGCAATTTCCAAGATACATATAGAAAGTGCTATATGGCCCATAGAACACATGGATAAGCGTTTCAGTATTTATTGAAAATTAATAAAAAAGTGATAGGGAACAAAACCTGAATGGACAGTTTTGGTTAGGAATAGAGATCATCAATAATGTATGTACGTACCAAGCATCTGAATGGCCCAGTCTATCGGAAGAGGAAAATGACAGTGACCTAGAAATATGTCTGGAGAAGGGACAAAGGGAGGTAAGGGGGGGGGGGGGGGCGAGGGGGATGGAAGATAAATTAAATGGGAGATTGTAATAGTGTATGTGTTAGATGGAATGATAGGCATTAAAGTTAGTAAGTATAGTTGTATAATTAAACAATTAATGTGGAAACATTTCAGATAAAACCACATTCTCTTTTTAAAATTCTATCAATTATTATTATTTTTTTTATCATTATTTGTTGATTTTGCAGAAAGTCAGAGAGAGTGTAGACAGAGTTCTGTCGGAGTCTGAACAGCTGGAACATTCAGATCCCTCAGCCACAGAGAAACTAAGAGACCAGACCAGAGCAATCAGCACCCTCTGCGACGAATTCATGAATCGGCTGGACGACAGAAAGAGAACGCTGCAGGCCACTTTGGACTTTTACAACAACCACGATCTGGTAAGTTAAAAGTACTAAAATAAACTAAAAATATCAATTTTGTAGAATTTAATCTTAAAGCTGCACAGAAAGTTAATTAGGAGGACTTTGGAGTGGAAAAGAGTAAAGAAATTGTTAGCTAGAAAGGGATCTGAACCAGAGACCTCTTGCACACTTGGCTATCACATGTGCACAGCTTTCCACCAATCAGAGTAGATTAATACATAAATTTGGCATATCTCTTAAGTATGATAACCAATGATATCGGACTCTTATATATCCAATTCTAAGAAATCAGTCAAATGTTAGCATTTGCAATACCTTAAAACATTGCTATTTCAACGTTTTCTATAATTTTCATTATTCAGGCTATGAATTACCTGAATCGATTGGATGTTCAGTTATCTAACCTGCCCCAAGACCCTCACGCCCAGGCACAGAGGGTCTCCCAATTGGAGAGCGCTATCCCAGAGATCACCACTCCCGTCGCTCGTCAAGGGAGTGCCCTGCTCTCAAGAGTTGGAAGGAACGCCCCCGGAGCATTTGGAATCGAAAAGAGACTTCAGGAAATGCATGTGAGTGTTTTGAGAGTAAATTTGTAGTAGAAAGTAAAAAATCGGGAATAAGGCAGGTTCCAATCACTTTTAAGTTATAATTTTGAATAACTCTGGTTACGAGTTATGGTTATGAGCATGAATTTGACAGTTACATTGGTATCTCATTCAAGGGTTAACTTGTAAGTAAGGAGAAGAACAGTTCGCAGTTAACTGAATATGGTAATCCTTGTACAAACATGTGAATAATTATTTACATCATCATTTATGTGACCGTACTTTAAAGCAGTGCAGTAGAGAGAGTGTAGAGGCGTTTTGACAAGGAAACATGTCTCGTCTTAAATCTTCAGTATGTTATTGCACCTGTGTAGACATAAACGATTAACATTCCAGGAGCACGATTGGTGAAATGATCGCTTGAGCGCAGTCAGAGGTGGAAGTACCACGTAACATTCTGAAATGGATTGCAATTAATGGAAAAGTACCTCATAAATTAATGTATGGAGATAATGATGGGCTGGTGATTAATTGATCTTATGGCTTTCTAGCGTGGCAAAAAGTCCCCTTAAGAGTTATTGTATTTACAGGAGAAAATTCCACAGAGCCTTCAGAAATATTTATCCATTTTTGAGTCTAGGTTGTTATATACCAGCTAATCAGTGGCCATTTTGGTAGCACCAAATTCAAGGTTTATTTCTGAGCATTGCATATATATATATATTGCATGTTTCAACTTTTAAAATTTATTAGATTGAAATGTGTTAAAGATATCCATACATTGCTGAGAGAGACAATCAGGTCTTTCTTGTTTGTATTTTTTTTATTCATCTATAGAGTCCTACAAACACAATCCTGCTAGTTATTTCTAATGGATATTACATTGTAAAACAGTTCTATTATCCTTACAGCGAAAAATTTAGTGTCCAAATTTTGCATAGCAGGTTTGAATTTTGCATAGCAGTTTTGATCACTCTCAAATTTGTCCCTTATAAAATGCTATATTTCCTGTGTATGAAACTTCTATGCATTTTGGCACTTGTGTTGCAATTGCCCACTTTGCATAGCAATTTGAAATGCAATACCCAGATAAATGATTCCCTTCCTTATATAACACAAGAAGTATCAGAATGATTTGTTAACATTGGTAGAAATGTAATACAAACTTGATCATGTATTTAATGTGTTTTTGGAAAGCTGTGTAACCACTATTGAAATTAGATTTTTGCTAGATAATACCGAAGAAAAACAAAATAGATGTTTTGTCATTTATCTACACACCATTCCTTTCTGTCTAACATTTTCTGCGTACATTTTTGTTATACAAGTACTCCCCAACTTTTCCAGATATCTCATTAATGAAACTACAAACTGAAACAATACTTTCATTCTTATGAAAAGCAGGCTTAGAGAAGGATTCCAGTGAGATTCCAAAGTATTGGCCAGTTTGTTGGTAATCTTGTATTTGTGTGAATGTCAAAATCAATTTTCAATCCTGTTATATTTTGTATTATGTAGGACAAAGCTCAAGAACTTGAAAGCAAGTGCCACCCAGAGAAACCGCAGAAAGCTTCTCTCAGAGCAACGTTCAATGACAAGCACCGTAACATGGTTGAATGGATGGTGAACGGTGTCGATCCTTACCTGGATGCAAATAATGACATGGGAGATGACCTCAAGACCTCATCTGACTTCAACGATGGACACCAGCGAGTTCTTGGTGACTTGAAGGTACATCAAGTTGATACTTGTGATCCCCCTCACACCCCCATTAAGATACCCCCAAGGTCCTCATTAAGTTCTTCTCTGCATATGAACCAGAGATCTGCATCAATCTTGCTCTTAATTTAAAGAAACAGTCAGTAGTGCTGAAAATGATCCCAGCTATATAGGTTTGTCATAAAACAGTATTTGAAAGGAACGCAAGGGTTGTATTACAGTTTGTGAACTATGCAAAACATCCACACACGACATTGACAATTTCAAGCAAAGAAAAGACATTGTATTCTCAACATAGAAATATTGTCAACGTAAAAGTATAAAAGATCATTTATACTATCTATGGACCTGTTTGATAAATTCCAAACAGATGTTAGCAGTACTTGTCGTGATAGCAATGTTGGTGATTTGTAATAACATTTTGGCATTACGACATGTCCTCTTGCTTCCCCCATTGTTAACGTTAATTTGAAATCCCAAGGATTCTGTGCTAATTCGATTACCATGAAGCCATTTGCTATAATGTTAGGTTGTGAATTTTTGAGATCTAGGTTTTGACTGTGCCATTTAATGATTAAAGTATTCAGTTTTAAGTTACTGGCCAGTCTCATTGTTTAAATTAATTTTTAAATTATTTTTTTATTTTTAATTAATTCCAAATGATCTTCTTGTACATTAGGACAAATCCAGCGAAGTGAAGATCTTACTGCAAATACCTAACCAGCTCTCGGTTACCGGTGATTCCGACCTAGCCACCTTCCAACAGAGAGCAGATGAAGTGGATAGTTACTGGACTGAACTCAAGATAAGGGTGGAAACCAGAGTAAAGACATCGTCAACACTCGTCAAGTTTGAGAAATTAGCTAAACAGGTCAGTCTCGCCTCCATCCTTTTAATTATCAAAATTCAGATTCGCTTGAAAATGAAATGATTTGACATAGTGTTGCTTATTAACATAAAAACTTGAAAAGTTTTTTCCTAGAATGGGATTCAAACCATTGACCTCAAGAGTTACAACTGCTGTGCATTTCTTGGTCACTGGTTCAAACTCTATTCTAAAATTTTAAGTATATTCTAAAATTCTGAAACTTTTACTAATTTATTGTTTGTGATTTACCAGTCAGTTTTACAGTTGCATATATATTTACAAAATGGAAGAAATCGCTGTGAGTCGATATATAAATACAGAGTAAAAAAACAGACGAGGACAAAAAAAGGGCATGTGTCTATGAGGAGAAGGTACCTGATCTAAAAGTCCTAGATTCAGAGAGCCCGCTGTTGCACTCAAAGACATTCCCAAATATTCTGTGTGACAGGGTCTCCAAAACTGTCACATGTTTGCGAAGAACCCATACTCTAACATTTACGTATCTTGAATATTTAACTTTCAACTAACTGAAAATCACAGAGGTTTTAATTTTCATATTGTCGTCCTTATTCATATCACCTTGACAAGGCACAGGTCAATGTTTTCCATGTGTATTCTTTCATCTCAACTTCAGTTTTTGGTTGATCTATGGCAATGCTCCCATGTGAAGGTTTTCTGATGTTATAATCAGCAAGATTTCATAAATTTGACGGTTTATTTTGCTTTGTAATATTTTGAACCTCAGCTTGGAAATGCGATGGACAACATCGATGATCTGTTTGAGACCGTGGAGAGCCAACAGGCCCACCAGGTCACGGAGTCCTACGTGGCCCACATCCGTGAAAAGTGGGACTACATGGTGGAACTTCACATCCAGCTTGACAGTTCTGGTAGAAACTTTCTCAATGATGCCTCACAGGTAAATTCCAAATTGAGTCAAGAATTATCCTACCTCCCCCAATTTTATTTTTTGCAATTCTTATTTTCCCCCAACATAATGGTCAAAAGGCCAAATATGACTAAAGGTCAAGTTTGCACCACAGTGAATAATATTCTTTTGTCTGAGCCAAGAAAATACCAGAACCAACAAAGTGCTTTTATTCTTTTTTGCTTTGGGTCCTTCTAGTCTTGATTTACTTAAACCCCTACGTTATGCACAATACTTGACAGCTTTTAATACTGTCAAACAGTGTAACCTTTATGTCAATTATTGTTTTAAGAATACCAACAATTCATCATAAAACTTTGTCTCTCAATAACGCATCATATTTTCTTCACTCAGATCGCAAACGATCCTAACCTTGAGATCAAGAAATCTTCTTACTACGTCGACATGACTATGAAAGGCTTCGAAGAAAGAAGACGTAATCTGGATGCAAAATATGAGATTCTTCTCCAGAATCTGAATCTGGGGCAGAACTTCAGGTCAGAGTGGAATCAGTTTCTGGAAGATGCAAGAGGGGTAAGAGTTTGAAGATGTTTTATTTCATTTTTTGATAAGAGAAGGTCGTTAACACTTTTCACAGTAGAAGAAAGAAGGCGTTACGTAATTTGCATATCTAACTTGGGGAAGAAGTTGTCTTTAAATGATCAATTAGTTTCACTTTTTAATTAGTGAGAAGACATGTTTTGCTCATTTAGAAATATGCATTTGTTTTTGATAGAGACAACTATCAGAACAACTTCAAAACAGCTAACAAATTAATCTTATTCCATTTGGGAGATATTGCAGATTTCATGAAGACTTGAACAAGTATAAATATGACGTCCAGCCCAATGTGCTCCAACTTTCGTTTTTCTTTATTTATGACAAAGTTTTCTGTTCTGTAATGGAGATGTTTTGCAAATAATGAAATCTAAAATATTGAACCTTTTAACATGGCCTAATGATGGCATTGATTCAAATATCTGTAAGCAATCTACTTTGAAAACATGGAAGAGTAAAACAAAGAAAAAATTCAAGGTTTTATTGTCACTATCACATAACAAATTTACAACTTGATGCTCCTGGGTGTTACTTTAAAACTAGAATATCTTCCAATCAGAGCAAGATTTGTCTTACCTGTTTGTAGGAGGTGTTCTTCACAAAGCTTGTTGTCATGTAAGCCAAAGATGATGGTTGGATTTGTATCCGAAAAATGAGTCAAGGAATGAATGACTGATGGGAATTATGAACTGGTGGAACGAATTCCCCTTTTATTTAATTAATCTACTTTGTATATCTGTTTATCTAATGAATTGTTTCTTGGCTTTTAGGATGACTTCTTTAATTATATTCCGCATATTTGAATAAATATTGTTCTTCACTGGTCTTGAGCAGAGACCATCAATAAACATGTAGTTGTTTCTGTCAAGTCTCAAGTAGTCATAAAATCACTTTGTATTTATCCTCTCACTGTTACTTGTCATCTTTTATATCATGTCTATTTTCTAGACAATTTCTTGGGTGAGCCAAGCTGAAACTGACTTTTTCAGAGATGTAACAATAGAGCTGAACATGTCGCCAGCGAAGGTTGGAACCCTTCAGGCTCAACTGGATAATTTTCAACCAACAGTCAAGGTTTGTATACATATTTCTGCACTTTATCTCTCATCCTTTTAGCAGGCAATATGTGAGATATGAATATGCAATGAAAAATGTCAAATATCACACAGTTGGGACAATTTTTTTGCTATACTGTAGTGTCATTATTTGCAATACTGTAATGTCCCGCTTCAGAGCACTCGTATTGTCAGTACGAGCAGTCAGAATATCATGTTTCTATCAGATCAAGGTAAAGAACAATTTATACTGCCAATACCTGTGCTTTGAGAGTACAGTTTAGAGAGGTATTAGCATTAGGAAGTTGTCCCAACTGGCTGAAAATATAGTGAATTATGCTGATCACCTCCGAGAGTTATTGTCCTACAAGTCGGTCACCTCGATTGATTATCTTATCTTGACAGAAAGCAACCAGTGAAATCGAACAGCATCTCACGAAAGCGGAACTACTGTCACGGAGAGGAGATGTAGAAGACGAGAAAACCTTGATCGTGGAAGAGCTGACGGCTGTCCACAAGAGACTGACCAGCAAAATTACCATCCATCAGGTCTTACTCACGCTGATCATCAAGTTCTATGAGAACATTGACAAGGTGAGGGAAATGGCATGATGGGTAACATTTATTTTACAATTAATAGTTTTCTGTTAAGTTGTGGTTATGACCAGGTCATTGAAGAGGTAGGTAGGGGAGAGAGTTAAAGGGAGGGGTCATGGAAAGTGGGAGCGCAATGACTTTATGAATTGACTGTTGCTTGTCCTAGATATAGCTGCTAGGACACTAAATTTATCAACAAAGATGAAAATTTACCACCTCTGGAGAGGGATGGGGTTCATTCCTCCCTTATGCCCTGTAGGCAAACTTAGACAGGGCTGCGTTAATAAATCTCACAATGTAAATTTTGAAATGGCTTTATTGGGCTATAAAAAAAGCATTTTCTAGGTTTTGTTGTTTCATGTGTTAGATTCTTAATGAGTTGTGCTAATGAAGTGACTTACAAAAGAATAAAGAGTTTCTGATGGCAGACACAGGAATACATCTCAATTTCTTGCTGGCCTTAAAATAGCAAAAAAGGAGGAAGGAAATAAAATAAATTCCTCTTAAATTTGCAGCTGAACAAAGACATGAATAAATCATCAAAGCAGTACACGACTGCTCCGATGCCGGAATACATCTCAGAAGCTCACGTTGAGCTTCAACTCCACGACGACGAACGTGGCATCATCAATGAACTTCACAACGCAACGCAGAAAGAAGGAGACGAGATACTGAATCGAATGAGAGCTGAGGTGAGATTATCAATCACTGAAATAGAATGAAAATAATTAACAAGAATTGAAAAATAAAGTCTCTTTGGTTTTCCATGACAGTGCTGAGATCCTTTCACATCCTGAATGTATTAGACTGACATGTTAAGTCAGTAGTAATTATATTCATAAAGAAAAGCATGTATATATGCATATGTATGTATATGTATGCATATGTATGAATATATGCATGTATGCATATCTGCTTTTCCATTTACTTGATCTAGCATAATTTTGTAACTTTTAGCATTTTTCATTGTCCCCTGTCTGGTCACTGACTGGTTAGCTGCATTGAGTATCTGCTCTAGTAAATATCTCAACCAGTAAGTTTTAAACTTTTGCTCTTCATCATGACAGCCTTCAGTTGCATCCATCAGACCAGAGATTGAAGATGCCTTAGCTAACATCAAGAGTCGACGCATCAGGTGGCTCTCAGAGTGGGAGCAGCGCCGTCTTCGTCTGGAGGCCTTCATTGGCACTGACCATCTCAAATCCTTCAGAAATGAGGTTGGTGGGGTATTTCTCTCTTGAAATTGTTTATAAACATATGTTAGAAGTTGTGACATTGCTTGAAAGTCAGTAGAGTTGCACTTTCAATGTACATTAGCCGATCACACCCCTCACATTCCTTCAGCCTCATGCATTATCTAAATCCATCATTTTCCTTGTTCCAAGGATAAATAGCCAATCAGAGCCCTGGTATTCCTTTTCAAGGACTAATTAGCCAATGTTAAAACATTTTTACGAATTTAAAAGTTTGGCATTATTGCCAAGTAGAAAATTGTTTAGTCTTAGTTTGCTAAAATTCCCTTTTTACATTTTTAGTTTTTCTTAAATGGTTGGATGAACTTTTGTAGTCCTTGCCTCACATATATAACCTTTTCCTCTTCTCAGCTGAACATAAGCCTTGATGACGCAGAGGATGAATTAGACAATCGAAGGGGTAACTATGGTGATTCCCCGGAATCTGCTAGAGTGTTACTTCAGAAGCAGCAAGAATGGGAACCACAACTCAAGGTTAGTTGATAACCGAACTCAAAAATATGACCAAAAAAAATGGAATTTGATATTGTACTCATGTAAATCACCCATGTAGTCCTGATCTATACAACTTCCTCCAAAACTCCAAAAAAAAAGAAATTTTTCAGGATGTACTCAGATAACAAAATACAGTCAGTGAGTAATTTAAACAAATCAGTGAGTAACTTGAAGAATTATTTTCTTTTGATTAGAGAAGCACAAGTTGATCATTAATACTTGTTTATATTATGGTGAAGTGGAAATAAATAGTTTCAATTTCAATAATTCTCCTCCTCTCAAACAGGAATTGGGTGATAAAGTTGACGAATACAAGAGCTCTGCGTACATGGCTCTTAAGAATGGCGAGGACCCGAGTGGCGAACTGAAGACAGACGTAGAGAAAATGGACAAGAGATGGAGCTCTCTCTGTACTGAGTTGGACGACCACAGAGATAAATTACAGAAAGCGGTGGAGTTCCAAGATCTCTTTACAAATGTGAGTATTACTCCCAATTAGTGATACAGGGAGGATTTTGATTAAACGGTGACATTCGTTCTCTTACCACGTGACAGGATCAAGAAAGTGATGAGAAGAAACTATGATGTCAATGCCTTACACTGAAGCAGCTTTGTTTAAGTTTTGGCACTATTCTCCTGTTTTTGTTTGGTGATAATTTGTGTAGTGTTGTTCGTAGAGGGATGGTTAATTCTAATTATAGAAGACATTTTGCAATTAATAGAGTTACAGTTTCTTTAATGTAGGCAAATCTGGTGAAGATATCAGCTTAAATTCTCAAGCCTTTGTTGTTAGTTTTGAAACTTCTTGTTGTATATGTGTAAGAACTCTTTCTGTTCTTTGGTTATTGCCTATAATACTTTCTCATGAATACATAAGAACTAAGTTTAAACTCAATATCTTGCTTGAAAAATTGTATCAGTTGAAACAAACTTAACAGTTAGGCCAGTGACATGCACAGTAAAGAAATTTTAACCCAAATAACTTGTAGCATTTCTTTAAAATGAAAAGTTAACATCCGAAAGATGTACAATTTGAGGCAATATTTTTTATAATAGCAATGACATGTTTTTTGTAACAAACAGTAAAAAAATTGTCTGTTTTGGAAAAAATGATTCTATTATTATGTTTTTTCAGTGTCTAGAATGGCAGAACAAAGGCAACGATCTGGTTGATGATGTGAATGAGAGGTTGGCTCAGTGTAAGAGCCCAGAGGAGATAAACCCATTACTTGAAGAGGTGGACGATTTCCTGGAGAAAGAAGCACCCCCTCAACATGCACGACTCAACGAACTGAACCAACTGGCAGGAGACATTTATGGTCAGAAAATGTTGGAATTTTTTAATAGCTGAACTTGATTCAACCAGTTGAATTCTTTTGTTGTTTTATATGTATAATATTCACATATTTTCATATGTGGCAATATTTTATGGTTTCAACTCTGTTCGCACTGCCACCATGCCCCTAATACACCTCTTTATGGAATCTCCCACTCGATGGCTAAGACACTGCTACCAACAAACTGTATGCTGTGCATGAGTAGTACACTGGGCTGATGTCTAAAGATTGTTACCTCTAGGTTACATTAACATTTATGTATAACTTGAGGGGTTCATGAATGTTCAAGTTTAAATTTTTAACACATTTTGAACTCAAATCTGCATTGCTTGGTCAAAAAAACTGTGTCATAATGATGAATACCCAGAACTTTTTTAATTTCCTTCCCCCTTACTCTAATTTTCTCTATTTCCCCTGTTTTGGTTTTCTTTATTCATTGAATGGAATTTGCTTTAAACATTCAAGATCAAACCTATCAGAACATAATTGAGGCATTAGATGATATTGGTCCTGATTCCTACTTGGTTCATGTTTTCATTCCTTGTAATTTCTTTCATTAATCTCTTATTTTTAGGACCTGAAGCTCCCCAGTACATGAGTGAACTACTCTCTAATAACAACAAAATCATGGATGATCTACAAGACACCAACGATCAACTCTACCAACTCGCAGATGATCTGGCAAGGAGGGGCAGGAGACCCGAGAAACGGCCGGCTGAAGAAGACCTGTTCGTACCTGATGGAATCTCTCCAGACCTTGTCAAGGTAAACTTATGAATATTCAGAGGTTTAATCTAGTAGGTCAATTATCTGCTTAAAGGTCATGAAGGCTGTTAAAGCATTTAGTTTTGTTCCAGTGTCCTTCATATGTAATTTTGTTTTGTTCTGCAATGTTTATGAAAATCTTTCTGTAAGACTGGCATATGAGATATAAATTTAAACTTGTACATGTATTATTATTATTATTATTTTTTTTTTGCTTGAAATATCTGATTTTTGTATGTCATGAAGATCTGTAATACTTATGGAGACTTACTGACTTAATAATCACACTCATTTTCTACTGTTCACTTTTGTATATGTTAAAGCAGAATACCATATTTTGATACCATTTTTTTTATAACATGGATAGTTTTTTTCCTATTATTTGAAAGATCTTATGTAAGAAAGAACATTTTACTTCAGAGACTTTGTGTGTTTAAGACTTTTTGAGAAAAAGTAGGAAATGAACCCCTGTTTCTTCAATTTCTTAATAATTAATATGTGAACAAAACCTAATAGTGATATTTTGCTACCATATTTTTGACAATGGTTTGAAATTTTGATGATAGAAATTACAGAATTTGTGCTTGTTTGTTACTGCCATTATTGTGAATGTTTCATTGGGTAATTCTTAATGTAGAGTTAAACCCTGATTTCTACTGTAAGTCTGATACGACTTGTCAACGCTGCGTGGAATGGAAAGGTCTCCTATTATTTTGATGGTTTCTGCTAAAGTGTGGGACAAATAAAATAAGCAGTGATATGTGTGAACATGTTTACTTCCCATTTAAGGTGTTTACATATAATCAGTTTATCCTTTGTTTATCCATCTTGTTACAGCCATCCAGAGTTGAAGAACCTCTCCAAGCCACACCTACCTCCATGCAGGAATCTGCACCACCACCACCACCTCCAGTAGATGAGGGGACCATCATGCCCACCCATCTCATGCCTGTCCAGGCTGGAGTGCCTTTGGATCAATTAGATGACACCATGGAATCAGAGCCATACGTTCCCTTGTTACCCCACCAAGTCCAATCTGTGCCTTATAATGTCGGTTCTGCAGTCCTGGACGAGTACATGGGTCCCCATGATCCAAGTAAGGCTAAGAGACGGAGTCCAGAGAAGGCATTGATCCCCGGACAGAAAGGTTCTGCACCATTCTTCCCTCGAGTTATTCGGGACCTCACCGTGAAAGAGGGCAGACTAGCAAGTGAGTTCTTCACTTTTTCTCTTTCTTTAATCTTTCATTCTAATAATTTTTATCACAACTTCTGTTGATGAAAGAGAAAATGAAGACACCTCACCTCCCTCTCCCTTCTTACTCAAAAAAATATCAGTAACACAACGACTTAATGTTAAAATATGTTACTGGCAAGTTGTAATCTTCTTAACGATGTAATTATTTTCCTGTTTTCATTTTTACTCCCCAAAAACAGCATTTGATTGCATTGTGAAGGGAGAGCCAGAACCAGATATATATTGGTTGAAAGACGGAGTTCAGATTCCAGAATCGACAGAGGCCATAATGGAATATGAGGACGACGACACGTGTACGCTGGTCCTACCGGCCATCAACCTCCACAAGGCTGGAAAGTATACCTGTAAGGCCATCAACCCTCATGGAGAGGCAACTTGTGCTGCTGTACTGACTGTCAAAAGTAAGATGGAGACCTGCTTATTCAACATTTAAAATGATCGCTGAAAATGATATACCTTTGTTCATCAACAAATATGAGAGGATAAGATAAGTTTAAATTAAAATGCATATAGTTTGACAAAATGAAATAGATGATGATAAAAATGATATGTTAAATGGGATATAGGTTTCTATCGTTAGAAAGATAATGATAACATTGTCTCCTCCTCCTCCTCCTCCTCCTCCTCCTCCTCCTAACAGCCGATAGACGTCTTCAAGGAATGGGTGGACCACAGGTAGCTGATGGTACCTCATACTCACCAAGCCAAGCTAAGCCACCCAAGTTTCTAGAGGCTCCAAAAGACAAGACGGCAGAGGAAGGGAAACAGTGTCGTGTTTCTTGTGAGATTGATGGCATCCCACCACCAGCTGTCACATGGTATGTGTGGTCTTGTGTTGGGACCTTATTTACTCTTCAGTTATAATGGTATTCAGATTGTGGAAGAAATCCCATCTTAGACTTGCTTTAAAGCAGCTATTTCTTTCTGTCATTACTAGACTTGCACACAACCCTACATGGTAGTCTTCTTAAAGGACCAATTTAAGTTACTACTGCGTACAAAAATGTTCAGATGTTTCCTCCCATGTTACAGTCACCCGGTGATACATATTATGGCTTGTTGACAATAATCTCAGCCTACAGTCGTATATAAAAATTAGAATAGGCTTAGTTTGAGGTGTGAGCTTAAGGGTAATGTATGTTTAAAGTAATAGACTTGCTCAAGGTAAGACACATCTGTTGCAGTAACTAGCATGAGAATAGATATTACGTTATAAATGCAAACAGTTACTAAAATAAACAGATGGATTATGATGGTTGCTGCCTTACGTAGAAACCACTCCTCGTTACCACTCCTCTCATTGCTACTATCTTCCACCCCGTGTATGGTAAAGTTCTATTTGTGGCAAAGAATATTACGTTAAATAAATGCAATACTTTATGTGTGTGTTTCATTATTTTTAGGTCTAAAGATGGCGATCAACTGAGTGATGAGGCTTGTAGGTTTGAGCAAGAAGGACAGACATACACCCTTATTTTGGATGAGACTGTACTTGATGACGAGGGATTCTATGCCTGCACAGCCGTCAACCCCAAGGGAAGAGCTGAAAAGATGTTTCAGATAAAGGTCAAAGGTGAGCTTCCTGAATGTCCTTGTACAACATTGGTGAATGGGTAACCATCGTTAGACCTTCTAGCATATTTTGGGACAGTACTGAGGGGCCTTAGGTCCAGAACAGTTTCACAGCATATGACATACCTTGACATACATTATTTTACATATAATATTCGGGACTACAGATACTACCTATTGTTTATGGGTAATATACAATTTTGATCCAGAAGGATAATCCTTAGTATGACCTCGCAAAAGTACTTAATATAGCAGGAAACTAGTTCAGTAGATGTTTTTGTTATTACTTTAGTTATTAAAGTACCATCAACTGCTGCACTTCGCATGCAAAAGACTGAACCTACTGCAGTGCTATCTACTGGATAGATTCACTTGGTTGTACTTGGTTGTACTTGGTTTTACCTGGTTTTTCCTTCAATCTCAACAGCTGCACTTAGCATGTAAAAGACTGAACCTACTGCAGTGCTATCTACTGGATAGATTCACTTGGTTGTACTTGGTTTGACCTGGTTTTTCCTTCAATCTCAATAAACAGAGGCAGGAGAGGCTCCTACATTTGTGGGCCCTCTGATAGACACCACCGCCGATGATGGAACCTGCGTACAGTTGAAGTGCAAGGTACAGGGAGCCAGGCCCATGAAGATCCTCTGGCGTAAATATGACATCCACCTGACCCCTAGCTCAATGTATCACATGTCTTACAACGAGAGTACCGGAGATTGCATGCTGGAGATTGTCATCGTGGGCAGAAACGACGAGGGAGAATTCCTCTGCAGAGCAGAGAATGAATTCGGAAGAGAGGAAACCACTGCCGAACTCATAGTGGAAGGTATGCTCATTTCTGTTTCCTCTCTGGAAAGAGACGTTAGTCTTCTGATGGTCAAGTTTGACTGGCTTACAAAAAGTATATCCTTCATATCTCTCCTTAACCAAGAAAGATATTTGAAAGATTGATTCAGAACACACGTAAAATAAGATATATCACCATGTTAGGATACCCTGTACTGTTTATACATGAATTATTTAGATGTAATGAAGGGTCATCTTCCAACTTAGCTGTTTTTGAATTTGGCAGACATGATATTGTAGGTGTGTGAAAGATATATTAGAGTTATGCACTCCAGCAGTGAGTGATAGTCTGTTGTTGGATATTATGAAGGGACCTACAACATAGTCCTTTGTCGTGTGAACTGATGTTTACTAAACAGGTCTAGTTTTCTTTACAAGTGCATTTCAAGGACCATGAGAGGAGATGGGGAGGAGAGGGGATGAGAGTTGAGAGGCAATATAGGATAGGGTGAGGAGGGAGTGTTAAACAAAATGTCCTTTGAGTGGTGAAATGTGGCATTCTAAAGGAACAAGAACATTGTAATAATTATAGGAAACTACTTATTAGGTGATGGAGATGTCATTTCATAATACAATGGAGATTAAATTTTGTATGGCCTTCTTCCTTCCCCTACAGGACCAGAACCTGTTCCCTACGCACCAAAGGTGACTGCACCTTTGAAAGATGTGGAAGTATTTGAGGGTGAACCCTGGGAACTCAAATGCAGCATTGCAGCATACCCACGACCCACGCTGACCTGGTACAAGAACGACGAACCGCTGGTGGTGAAACCACCATTAGATATTGTGCACAAGGGACGTACAGCGAAGTTGATTGTACCGGCTAGTTTAATGGAAGATGCTGGGAAGTACTCTGTAAGAGCCGTCAATCCTCTAGGAGAAGTATCAACCTCTGGTTACATCAATGTCAAAGGTCAGTGTCACCATGAGTAACCAGTGAGATTAGTGAGGGAATATCAAGATGGATGTAATAATTAAGTGATCCCACTGTAGAATGTGAGAAGTGAGTGGCTCAATTCTTGATAGTCAAATAGTTGGATTTTTGTTCAGTAGGAGAAACCCACAGTATTCCTATCTGAGACTTCCCACTTAGGGAATGTTTTTCGCATACTGGGACTGTCTCTCTGTCTGGGACAGTCTCCCCATCTGGGACTCTCATCTGGGACTGTCTTCTCATCTGGGACTGACTCCTCATCTGGGACTGTCTTCTTGTCTTGGACTGTCTTCATGTCTGGGACTGTCTTCTTGTCTGGGACTGTCTTCTCATCTGGGACTGTCTCCTCATCTGGGACTCTCCTTTCGTTTCGGACTGTCATCACATCTGGGACTGTCTTCTCATCTGGGACTCTCCTTTCGTTTCGGACTGTCATCACGTCTGGGACTGTCTTCTCATCTAGGGTTGTCTTCCCATGGGGGACCTGCTTCCCATCTGCCACTGTCTTCTGATCTGTGGCTGTCTTCCCATCAGGGACTGTCTCCCTATCTGGGACAGTTTTCCCATCTGTGATGGTCCTTCTGCATGATGAGAAATATTTTAATTTTGGCAGTTACACAATTATATATATCAGATATTGGACTGCAATATCAAATGAATATATTATTGGGTAAGAATATTCAGTGTTGCCAGACTAAGAAGCATCTTGCTGAATGTGTAACAAACTATTATCATGTGCCTGGGATAACTGTAATACCCCCACCATTTATTTGCTCTGGTGGGGTACAACGGTCCAGACTTTGGAGTAACTATCAGAGGATATGCATTCACTCACCCATTTTGTATATCCTATGTACACATAATGCAAGACAGTATATCAACCCCACTAAGTCTATATTCTGATAGGGTGTGATATTAGGGGAAGTAGAACAGCATGTGCATTTGTATTATACATACTCTGTATAAGACCTGGCCATGTTATACCAGGGATTGGTCACACCCTACAAATGATTTCTTCTTGTTGGGTGCAGTGGTACAGCATTTTAGAGTAAGTATCACAGCGTGGATGCAGGATGGTCTAGCTATATGAGATGTTCTTCCAAATCATTGAAAGCAAAACTTAGCTGCTATTTGTTATGTGAATCACCACTGAACATATCAGTGTGTATAAATAAAAATGCATTGCCAATCTTCTCTTCATCCTTTAACAGAGAAACAAATCCCTCCAGCCCCACCACGATTCAGTAAGATGTTGGAACCGCAGGTGATCGTTGATGGCAAACCATTGGAGCTGAGATGTGCCCTGACGGGACACCCACCACCTGAGATTAGCTGGTACAGGAACAACAGGCCTTTCCCCCAGGAGATACCTCATGATACGTGGTACAGGGGCGGAGAGGCAGCCCTTAGACTACCCAAGGCCACAGCTGACGATGATGGGATATACACTTGTAAAGCAGTTAATCCTCATGGACAAGATTCTACAAGTGGAAGAGTCACTGTGGAAGGTAGGTTACAGTGGAAGAGAAGAAGATTAATGTTTTTTTTAATTGATAATATCTGGAGGTAGGTGACAAGAGTGACACATGTGATGTGACACCTGTGACACTTCACAAAGTTAAACACACACCTTTTTTCCCCTTTGCAACGGTGTTTGTGGGTGCATCCACTATCACTGAAAGAGAAGTAGCTACATTATCATTGACCCATGTTTGTAGTAGTACATCTTAAACTCTTGAAAAGAAATTGCAAAAAGAAATCATAAACAATAAACTAACAGAAATATTATATTTTAACTGCATGTGTTTCTGTATTTTCATTAACATAGTTTAAGGAGCAAGTGTCCATCATATAGAGCACGATTATCACTTGCATCGTACAGACAAATTTGTAATTTCATTTGTTTCCACCGATTGATATTTAGGCGGTTCTTGTACATCATGCATTTATCTTCAAACACCCCCAGAAATGACAGAAATGTTATGTAAAGTTCAGCAAAAATGTATTTTGATGATTATTTTCATTGTATCTGTCGAAGTAAAAGAAAATAATTAAAAGAGAAAGGCGTGAAAAAGAAAGAAGGGACCCTACAACCATAAATATCATGATTTCATTCCGTTTGCATACTTTTTCATCCCACTGTAGTAACCATTGTAGTAATCAATGAATAAGAATTTACATATAGTGGTTTAATTACATTCCAGTAGTAGGTTATACATTCAATTGTGTGGTTTCTCAAGTACCATTATGTAGAATTCTTTGAAAAGTTAAAACAAAGGAAGAAGGATACCTTATATGAAAATGAACAGAGGGAGATGATGGAACGGTTAATGCTTAGGAGAAAACTCTCATTTACTTTTCGTTCATAGTTTAGCTACATGTAGCTACATGTATTTTTGCCATTAACATTACTAACATCCAGCACCGTTCCCATTTCTTTCAAACACTTTGCATGATTAGGGGGTAAAAAATCTATACGGAGACCAGGATATTTCAAAGCCCCTGTAATAGCTCCAGAGGATAAGCCTTCTGTGAAGAAACCAACCGAAGGTAATGTATAAAACAAGTGTAAACCATGTTAAATATGGTGTCGGCAGTGGGATTATTGCAACTGTAAGAACTAGTGTCTGACAACTATCATGCTGGTGTCAGCAGTGGGATTTGTATGTTCCATTGACTATTGTTTAAATTGAGTACCATTTTAAGAAGACCCTTACACTTGCATGCAACATTCACATAATGTTTTAATTGTTACTTTAAGAATGATTTCTTAGTGATATGTTTTGCTTAAGTAAAGACATTTCTTACGATGATTGTGACTGATTTGACAGATATATCATAAGGCATGTAATGCTATAATCACAGCATGATGTATTCTTCATTGGGTGACTGCAGAGTATAATCTGCTTATATACACTTATATGTCTGGGGTACTGCATCATGAATTGCTATATATGTCAACATACTAGGCCCTTGGTTGCTTTCCACACATGCACTTACTGAGGTTGACACCATGAGTTAAAAACTTTTTACAAACATATTCATATATTTCAAAATGTCTGGTCTGGAAGGATGAAATTGTGGTCAAGGATGGAAAGTGGCTAGTAGAATTTTCCTATCATATGAAGAATAAGAAAAATATATAATTACGTTCAACTTACCGAGTCTGCCCTCTGCTGCATATTACTATTGATAATACTAATATAAACCACATATATGAAAATAATTGTTACATAACTCATACGTAGTAAAAGCATATTGAATTTGATTGCAGAGACAAGACTGTATTGAAGCATTTGAATGTTTCAATATCATTTTCGAACCTAAAAATGTTGCATAGGAATTTATTCTAAACATCAGCAGTCATTTTTGAGATTTTTTAGAATTATTTTGACTATATGTGGAATTTGTAACTTTCCTGTGCAGTCTAAAAAATACACAATCTGTGTGTAGATAAAATAATAAGAAATATCACAATTCCTTATGAAATAGCTCGCAATATGACCAATCTGAAAATGATCGGGCCTGTAAATTTGTCTTTCATTTGGTCTCTTTTTTTTATTTCAAATATGATATGCTCGTCTTCTTTAACCTATTCCATGAAGACAAAATTACTTACATTAGCTACTGTTCTGATCCAATACATAATCTATATAGTCATGCTTGTATATTTATCATGCCTACCCTGTATATCTACCCATAACCCCTTTATTAATTTTGATTACTCTCCCACCTTTCGATTTCTGCATCTTGTTATTCCAACCTGTAATTCACTAACTCACTGATGCATGTTCCCTTTTGTTTCGTCCCGCCTCTGTTGTTTCTATTTGCATGTTAAAGATGAGGATGAGTTAGTCGTTCCTCAAGAGGTTGACATTCAGAAGTCAGCCCCTCCAAATTTCCCACCACCCCAGTATCTCTCAGATGACGAAGGTGACATGTCGGATAAATCTGACAAAAGAGACGAGACCAGTGCTGGCAGTAGCGATGAGGCAGAGGATCAAACCTCAATGAACATTTTGCCGCAGCCGAATGATGAGAAAGATTCAGAGAGATTTCCAGAGACTGATAATGGTGATGATGATGATGAGGTGGATTATCCCTTCAATCAAAGTGACTTTGGAAGAAGGAGAAGTTTAGACGAGGATGCCGATGAAGGAGAAGAGAAGGAGGACTCGAGTCGAGAGAGTGAAGATGAAGAGAGTCGAGAGGATGACGAGAGTAGGGAGGATGATGAGAGTAGGGAGGATGACGAGAGTAGGGAGGATGAAGAGACTAGGAAGGATGAAGAGAGTAGGAAGGATGAAGAGAGTAGGGAGGATGAAGAGAGTAGGGAGGATGAAGAGAAGGAAGAAGAGCCGGAACAAGCTTTTAAAAGTTCTTTCTCCATCACGGTTCATACGTCCAAACCAGATAACCGCGACGACGAAGATGATGATGATGATGATAACGACAGTGATGATTCTACCGGAAGCCATTCAACAGAAAAAAGTGGTTCTACGGTAAGAAGCAAACCCAGAAGTCAAGTTAACAGTGGAGAGGACGATTCTGAAGTCGATGAGGAAGAAGTATCTAAGGACGACCCCAGGAGTGAACCGCAACCATCGTATAAGACCTCTTTTGAGATTGCTATCCGACCCTCAGAACCCAAAGAGGAGGACGATTCATACAGAGAGGATAGTCAATCTGAGGAGGGGAGTGATGCTACGCCTGACAGTCCGGGACACAGCGAGGGTTATCCCTCTTACGAAGTGCTATTGGAGGATAGCTCTCTTCCTAGACTGCCGGAGGATTCTGATGATCCTAGAGATAGAGGAAAAGTTGGTAAGGAAATTTGGGATTGTTTTCGGACGGATCACATCCATCTTTCCCTGTCTGTCACATATTTTGAAGTGGTTTTGTTAATAACCTGACGTTGATCACAAATTCACTCAGATCATGGACTATCAAGGAACCTAACATGTTGTTAATCTTTGTGCAATTTCATTGGGCTCATTTTGGTGAGGAATATGTTAATCCATGATATTAACTCACTATTAATATAATCTAACAACCATCCTTGTCATAGTTTCATTATCATTGAACTATACCTTTGCCAAAATTTGACTGACCATATTCGTTTTGACTAAAAATATTAAGGTGGAAAAAAATCTGTTTAGTTTTGTTTTTAAGCAAAGCTTCATGACTGACCAAAATCTTTTATAAATCAACTTTTTTTTATTTCATTTTTTTTATTGAAATGGATATTTTGGTATTACATCATTTATACTAGCTCATTGGGTTTGCATTGTATTTCCATTATACATGTAGTCTTTTGCATATAATACATGGGTGATGGTTGTCATCAGCAGAATAAAACTTCATTAGAGAGCAAACATTCAAGGGTTGTAACATCCAGCAAAATGTACCTCAGGAGTAACTTTATAAAGAGTCACATACTTTATTGGGTATTACAAATCACATCATAAAATTAAAATTAAAAATATCAAACGAATATATTCTGTATTTCAAATTTCCAAATCTTGATCAAAAGTGACAAATCAAAGAAAAAAATTGTTTGACGGGGTTAAGTGAGATTTTGCTTTCATGTAAATATGCACAAGCAAAATCGGGGGATATGATTGGCTTATAAAACTGAGACTGTTTATTTCCAATTCGTCCTTTTCTACATCTTTCGATTTCATGATAAAGAAATAACAAGATCCAAAAGGAGTATTATCAGATTTTATTATTACATAGTTGATCTTTAAGGACAAAAAAGGCAAGAAACCAAAACAAAAGCCAAGAAAAGTTGACTTACTGTAATGAAGTTTGCTATTAGTTTATTCACCTCACTGCCTATAATGAGTTCATTCTTCACATGACTCTATCTCATTCTGTTAGTGCTGACACATCATTAGATACATTGCATTTCCTCTTCCTTCTCGCATGATCAGAGGTTACCATAGAAACAACCAAAGTGACGCACATTTCTCTCGCGTCTATCATGATTTTGGATGATGCCGATGTTGACCGTGATGAAGGAGGCACTCATTCTGAACCTCCCAACAGTAAGGACCGATTATTATCAAAATAAGGTTACTCAGTACAGATGAGATGAAAAGACCCTCGTGGTTTACATGGTTTACGTGGTTTATGTGGTTTACATGGTTTACGCTTAAAGCAGCTGGTTTTGTCTACATCTTACATCTTTAAAAATACAAAAAAAAATATGTTTTTTGGTTTGTTGCATAAAGTATGTTAGAAAAGGGTGTACTACTTTAAAAAGAAAAGAATGGAGAAACTGTGAACAAACTACAATATCAATCGCCAAAACCTTGTGTAGGTAAATATATAAAAGTTAGAGGGCCTGAGTTTAGTCATGGTAAGATCTTCAACAGAGATAAACTGAAACAGAAACAGAGTAAGGACATATATAAGAGTGGAAACTTGGAAATGTCAAAACCTCTAATTTTTACTTAAATGGGCAGGGTTGAAAACACTTTAAATTCATCCGGAACAGGGAATTTTAAGGTATGGTCTTTTTCGTGGGCAAGGCATCATATTTCTGAAAACCTTAAAGGACACTGACGGCAAAAGCCATCAGTCTTGTCAAGTAAGCCCTGTATTGTAGGTATGGAATATTGTAGTAGTGTTTGTACTTGTAGTACCACTAAGTACTGCTGCATGTCTAAGAGTACAAGTAGAATTGTACTTGGTATGAGAACCAGTACAAGTCTCTAAGTCTGAGTTGGAGAACGTAATCCTACGCTTGGTTTCCAAAATGTCGCAAGTACTTGTATAAATCTACGAGGGTAACTTTAGTATACGAGTTGAAGTACAGACAGATAAAAGTCTGAAAGATAGAAATTGAGGGCGCTTTAATAGTAGGAAGTAGAAATTGATTGTGTAGTATTCATGGACTGCAACCAGCTGCTTTAAGCATTTGTAGAACTGATAAAAAGTGAAAGTTTCTTAATAATTTTTGTTTACAAAAATAAAGTTAATTTGTGGTGTTTTACTCTAACTAATGTTGTTAGAGAATGATAAAAATTTCTCAATGAAAATGCCAGTTTGATAAAGTTGTTAACAAATTTTTGACTCTCACACAATTTGGAAAGAGAATAAAGAACTGAGCTGTTGTCTTTCTAGAAGACGTTTGTTTTATAGAATGGAATGTAAGAAAGTATAATATGTAAGATTTCTTCAGACTTTATCTTTTGGCTGTCTGGACCAATAACATTTAACCCTTCATAACATTAATATAATCTCATGTTTGACTTAAAAGATTCTTTTAGTACACTTTTTTGTTAGTTTTCATTATTAACTTTCTCTCACTTAGAAACACATTATTATTATTATCATTATTTATAATGTATTGTGTTGCTTCAATGTTAAGTTTCATAAAACCTATTGTAGGGCCCTTTATAGTGTAGTGTGGATTTGGTTGTTTGGCTGAACTCCATTCTCCTCTCCTCTGAAACTAAAAAAAAGAGAGGAAAAAACAAGCAATGTTGTTGAAAAAGTTTAATAAAAGTTAAAGCACAGACTGAAGTGATATTATGCCCCATTTTCTTCATTTTTGAAGACAAGTTTGAATTAAATTAAATCAAAATAAAATTGGTTGATATTTTTTCAGGTTTGTTCCGAATGAAAAAGTGCAAGACTATATATTTCTCATCTGACACATCGATAATCATCTTTTCAGTATAAGTCATGTTTAATATCATACACATTAATAATTAATAAAAAAAAACAGTATGTAATTAACTGATGTCTTTAATGTATGCATACATTCATTAAAGCCTTAATAAGTGATGAAAACTAATTTCTTTTACTAACATTTCCTATATATCCACTAATTTTTATTTGCATGCACAGAAGAAGAATTATTACTTGCTCTTGCACTTGACCCTGTGTTTCTCGACCCCTACACTCAACCCTCCACCCCAAGTGAAACCTCCGACGAGCCCGACTGGCCAGTTATCGAAGGTGAGAAGTCTGGCCACAAATATGATCTGCTTCCTTGTGGAGCAAGAAAGTAACAAATGTTTCGTAATACTAATGAAAACTGATTTTTATTTTATACATTTTTTTACAATTTTTTTTTGAGTTCAGGTATTTGTAACAGGATGTATTGAACAACATAGTAAGATTTCATATAGTTGTATACCATTATAGTACACATTCTGGTTACTTGAATGAATACTTTCTGTTATATGTGAAAGAAATGTTATTGTTGTGATAAATGCCATTTCATGGATGAAGTTAATAATATAATAATGATATTAAAATGATTTTATGATATTTAAAATGATGTTATTAAAATTGGTTGTGAAAGCTTCATTGATGCTGTAAATGAAAGCTATATTAATAAACTTAAATGATAATTTCACACATGCACATCCACACCACAGGAGTGTGTTGGTTATTGATATAAGTAACATTTCAATAATAGTTAAGTAATATATTTTTCTAGTTTTGTATATTTTACACACCATTAAGTTTTCATTGTATATCCTCAATTTGTAATTGAGGTTCTTTGAAACTCGTTTATGTGTACTTTTATCACATGCGTTTGAATTCACGACAGGATTTTATTCGTTTGAAAATTGTGTATATAATATTTACTTCATTTAGTATAGGTTCTGTGCCTAACTAATCTATGTTTATTTTACTAACTTTCTCTCACAGCTTTACCCAAAGTTAACAAAATAACAAAAAACCCAATTAAAAAATTAAAAACAAAAATAATATTAATAAAATCCTCCTTAATGAATTTTAATATTTAATAGTTGTGTTTGAATAGAGGAAAAAGTGCACCTGTGATCAAATGAAAGAAAGTGTGTTTCATTATGTATTTATAATATTTTGTGCAAATCTCTAATTTTAGTCTGGTTTATTTGTCTGTTTTAGATAAAACTTCCCCATTAGCGTACTTGATTCACGTTGCTGCACTACACAACTGCATAACATGTCTTTTACCTTTATACTTATTTATCGCTATGCTATGATGAATATGTAAATGTATGCATGCAGTTAACATTAACTTGCCTTTTCCTGCATGTCTCCCCTATGCTGCATGTATAGAAGATGAAGTAGTACCTGACAAGGTTACTACAGTGCACGCTGCACCTAACCTTCTGAGAGCATTGGATCCTGATGCAGACTGGTCTGATGATGAGGATGGTAAGGAAAAGTAAAAAATCCTCCAAGAAAGGAAAAACAAGAGACTGGAATGGAGAATTACTTCAATTATTGCCAGTTTTGAGAAAGTTGGAAACCAGAGCTTATTATCACAGTTATAGACATAATTTTAATGTTTAGTGTGTTTTTCTTGATTGAAGAAAGCATTTTCCTCTGCATATATCTTTGCATAATATATATTTGTGAGTGAAGATATCGAAACTTTGGTGGCAAGTCATTAATTGTTTTGATAGACTTTTGGAAATTTCAGTATTAGCATTATTCTGTAAGTGCAATCTATCCGGAATTGTCCCTGCCAATTTTACCTTTTTATCACAAAAAAAGCAAAATCTGACCAACTTTTTATTCACGAATATAGAGAAAGCTTGACTTAATTTTGAAATATTTGGCTGTTGATTTTAACTGACCCCTTTGTATAAAGCAATTCAAAATTTGTTTATATAGTGTAGTAATGGGTTGCTAAACAATGAATGTAAAACAAGTTACGATGTGTCCAAGGTTTACATTTTGAAGAAATATTTGGTAGATATGATCAAAACTATAAAAAAATACTATATAATATGAACTATACCCAAATATTTATTTTATTTTAACTCCTGTAAGCTGTCAGTCTCTGCAAAGTTGTCAATAATTTTAAGTACAGTTCTCGCTTCATGTGCAATGATAGTTTCTTAATTTAGTCTGGAAATCTTATATATGGTCTCTTCATTTGTAGAAAGACTCAAGCTTAAACTTGCTTCAACTTTTGTATTTCTCACAGAACCTGCAACAAAACCAATCTTCACGACCAAACTGGAACCACAGATAACGGTCTCGAATGGGAAACCTCTCCATCTCAAGTGTAAACTGGATTCCTCTCCAAACCCTACCATCACATGGTACCAAAATGGTACCCTCATCCCGAGAGAGCCTCCCTATGAGATGTACCACAACGGTGATGAGGTCGGTCTTGTGATCCCGCAGAGCCGCAAGGAAGATGAGGGCATTTATGCTTGTAGAGCTGCCACAGCTGCTGGTGAAGACATGACCAACTCAAAAGTTATCGTCACAGGTAACATCCAATATTTGGTTGATACTTCTTCAAAATAACCTCAAACAGTTGCGAAAATGATTTCACTTTCTTTTCAAGATATTCTTCGATTTTTTGAATATGGTAGTTGAACCTATGTTGGTCTGGGTGAATCTTGTTTTGCATATTATCAGTGTAGTTGATTGGGTTGATTGAGATTCAAAGTTATGTCAGCCATGGCTAAGTCTCTCCATATAATAAGATTTTAATTGTTGTCTTCAACTAGTTCATTGACAAGTCTTAAAGAGTCTTAAAGAGAGGGTGACTTTATGCAGAATGTTATTCCTATGTATGTTATAGTCCAAGACAAAGACAAAATTGTAATAGTAATGTTTCTATAGCTCTCCAGGTTTTTAAGATAAGCCGTTGAAAAATGTGCTAAAACTCTGGAATTTTCCTTTAAGGCTGCAGAGATGATGACGTGGTCCCTCAGTGCAGGCCTCAATGTTAATGTTAATCCATTGTTTTATAAATTATTATAACTCAACCCAAACATGTTATCCTGGTGTCATATAAACAATAGAGCACCCTTTTGACGACATTCAACACCATTTGTCCGTGACAAATATGTAATGCATTGTAAACACTTGATTTTAATGCCAACAAATCTTATGTTTTCCCATTGAGGTTTGTGTTGCATATGAGGGACTGACCTAATGGTCTGTGTATAGGAGTATATTTTCAGTCACTTTATTTTATTAATTTCATTCTATTGAAGGACCATTGCTCAAAAATGAAAAATGTTATAGAAATCCAATCAGAACAGATAGCAGTGTGTTCTAAATGGTCTACAAAATGTGATTTTGTGCCTCAAGTCATCGTTTAACTTATTTATTTAACATTTTCAACTGCAGAACACATCAAACCACAGTTCACAAGAAGGCTTCAACCTCAGTTTGCTGCAGTCGATGGAGAACCCCTGGAGCTATCTTGCTCGGTCACAGGGGATCCAACTCCAACCATCCAATGGTACAAAGATGGGAAACTCCTGGACGGCCGATCCGACTTCGAGATTACCTTCTCAAGAGGAGAGGTCAAACTGAGATCACCGAAGACGACAGTGACCGATGAAGGTGTCTTCTCCTGCCGAGCGGTCAATCCAGCCGGCGATGACATCACTAGCTGTAACCTATTGGTGGAAGGTTAGTAGTAGTGTTATCCTTTAGTGTTCCTCTATATATATATATATATATTTATAATTCCTATCTATTCTCAGCATTCCCAGAGATTTTCTACACTCCCTTTACATTAACTCATCCACACACACACAGTCTTCCACATCAACCCAACCTGCAATATACCCCACACACTACATGTTATAATCATGTATCCCACTATATTATCCCACTGCATCTTCCCACTATATCCCAAATCTTCCCACTACATCCCAATCTTAGTACTAAAGCCATCACACTACATGATTGTTTAACAAGAATAACATTCACAACCAAAAGATTATGTTAGTGGTGGGAATTATCCCCCTTCTCCTTTTCTAGTCGTGGGAATTATCCCCCTTCTCCTTATCTAGTCGTGGGAATTATCCCCCTTCTCCTTCTCTGTGGATTCTTCTTAAAGCACTCTTTGCTCATTTTGCACACCATTCTCTGTATAAATTCCTTCTTTATACTTTTCAGTCATTTATTCTTATCAGTCACTACCATTATTGTGATTTTTATTTTTTCCTCGTCATAAATCCTTTCAGTAGCTACTTTTTAAGCATAACATGGATTGTCTTTTTTTCTGTTCATTCAATTGTGATTTGGTGCTTTCTGTCCTGCTTTTTTTTACTTCAAAAGTTGCTAAATATGCACAAATTTTGTTTCACTGCTGGTAGATTTTGAACCTAAACGTTCCAAGAAAATGCAGGCAAAAGAAAACATAGCAAAAAAACAAAAAAAAACCACACACAAAAAAAAACAAGGAATCAAAGGGGCCCCAAAAAAATTTGCAAAGAATTGTAAGCATGCAAAAGTTATTAATTGTTTAATATGTCATCTATCACCTTAGCATTAGTTTCATTATTACGTCATATATTAGTTCTGCCTCACATTTTCCTTTGTCCTTCATCTTTATTCATTATCTCAGTTCTTCCTTTTTATTTCTGTTTCATCTTCATCTCCATTTCATTTTCTATTTTCTTTATTTCATCTCTTCTCTCTCCTCTCCTCTCCTCTCCCCATCTCGTTCCCCCTAAACTATTATCACCATCAGAGCCCGAGCCTCCACAGACTAAACCATCTTTTCTATCTCGTTTGGAACCTGAGCTCTCCATCCCTCATGGCCAACCTCTTTTCCTCAAATGCAAAGTAGAGGGTTATCCTCCTCCAAAAATAACCTGGTATAAAGATGGTAACCCCATTAGGCCTTCGTCCTCTGCTCTGCCTTTCATGAGGGGTGGTGAAGCCAGTCTAGAGGTACCACAAGCGTTAGAGAAAGATAGTGGTGTCTACTCATGCGTAGCTTCCAATCCGTTGGGACAGGATTCAACCAGCTGTAATGTGGCTGTGGCAGGTTTGTATACGTAGAGTACTTGCTTTCCAGATAGTTTAGGTCACAGGTTAATGCAAATTTGTGAGCTTTTAATCATTTGCAAAATGGAAGAAAAATCAGTTACATCATATGCTAAAGGAAAACAAATAAAATGAGCTTCGCAATATTTTTGTGTGTGTAACAACCACATGAGATTGAAAAGTATTCTGTGAGTGAGGTGCTGTTGGGACTATGTTTTTGGTGTGGTACACAGGTGGACTATGCATACAATGTATGGGGGTATCACAAAGTATTGTATGAAGATGATGATGGTGTGTAGTTAATCTTGTCTAAGGAGAAAAGTCAGAGTCAGCAATTAACTTTTATTAAATTTTTTTAATTTAATTAAGTTTTATTTTATGACAATTGTAAGGGTTAACTTATCTCAACTTTGCTATTCAGATTTGACTCTGAATAACTGTGGAGGCAACTTCAACTGTTTTGTGATGAAAAAAGTTTTTCCTTCAAAAAACGTTTGTCAGTGTATGTAAACTCTCTTGTGACATGCCTTTACTTCTTAATCATTTTTCTTTTCTTTGACATTTTCCTAAATGGCTGTATTTCAATTCTTGAAATCTTACTTCTTTTCAGCTATTTCTTCCTCATTGTCAAACACTTTCTAAATGCTTCTCTTCTTCTCTAGCGCCACCGCCTCCTCCATCAAAGCCTCACTTTATTTCCCGTCTTCCTTTCGAATTGAAACTTCCACACGGCGACCCCCTGATCCTGAAATGTCTGGTGGAAGGTCATCCCAAGCCAAACATCAACTGGTTTAAGGATGGCATTCCCCTTAAAAATGACCCAAGGTACCGTATTGATTTCAAAGATGGTGAAGCATCTCTCAGAATACCCGAGAGCTTCCAGGATGATGGTGGAGTTTACTCCTGCCTGGCGACTAATCCCTCTGGACAAGATTCTACTACATCCAACGTGACCATAGGAGGTTGGTGCAGTATTTACTGTCACTATTCAAGCATGTACCTGCGACTGACATTAAGCCACGTTTGCAACGTTGGTAGCCTGTATCCCTCAATCATTCAACTATTCAACTATTCAAGCCAGAAGGCCATCCACAGCGCCCCCACTTCCCTCCTTCTCTCTGTACTCAATGCTGTCATAACAGTCTTTATTTATCCTATGGTGATTCTTGCTCCATGATCTCTTGTCATCATATAAATTCATAAACTATTTACTTAGCTATTCTTACTCTGAACGTTATATTTATTTAACAAATATTCCTTACAATACATGTATAGTTACTTATATCCATTTATGTACAAACACAGCATACTCCTTATACAAGTAATATTGTCACAATGTAACCGTGCCAACTAATTCATATTTGCTCTGTTGTAATATGACTTGGTATTTTTACTATAACCTTTTACCATGCCCTTTGTTATCTTGCTTTTATCTTTTATCATTCTCATCTATATAACTTTCCCCTCATTATTCTTCCATCCTCTGCCCTGTATTTCTTCCCCCATACTGCCCTCCTATAGCCCAAGAGCCACCTCCGTGTAAACCTCAGTTTGTATCAAGGCTTGCGCCGGAGCTAACCGTCCCACACGGTGAACCGTTGAAACTTAGCTGTGGGGTGGAAGGTTATCCTCCACCAAAGGTGACTTGGTATAAAGATGGTACTCCATTGAAAGAAAGACCAGAATTTGACATCAGATACCAAAATGGTGAAGCATCCATCGAGATACCAGAGAGCGCGGAAGGTGATGCAGGGGTTTACTCTTGCGTCGCGTCCAATCCCTCTGGGCAAGATTCGACCAGTTGTAACGTGTCGGTTTCAGGTTGGTGTTCGGAATTCCCGTTTCTGGGGAATGAGACATGTCGCACGTGACTTTGTCTTGTTTGATGTAGTTTTCTTTGGAAGATTGTTTTGTCTGTTTCGTGTCCCTGGTGAAGTTTGTGTTGTGTTTATGTCAGTTGTTCTGATTTTAATCATTGAAAGGAGAGGATGGGCAGAGGGTACGAGGAAAACTGAAGGAGAAATGAGGGGAAGTTAAGTTTCACTGAAGTTTACTTTCAGGGAGTTTGAACAGTTTGTTTGTCTTGATTGGTTTGGTGATTGTCTTGGTTGAGTACATGGTACAGCACAGTGCAGTCCAAGGTTGTCTCTTCTTACATTAAACTTGCAATTGATAATAACATTTGATACATTAATAGTGCACAGCAACAGTACTCATTACACATGCTGAATCATATCAAGTGTGTATAATGCTTGCATGTCAGTAGTGTTGAGTTCTAGGGTATATACACATCATAGTATCTCACTGTGCAGTGCATAATGGTGTTTTTGTGATATAGCCATTATTAAGATACGTTTGAGTCAGTGATCGTCTACCATTCTAAATCTCACATGACATGTATGCATCTCAGCATGACAGCTTAAGTTTAGGTCTTTGGTTTTCTACATTGTATCTCACAGTACAATGTCTTCTCTAACATAGCCATCGTAAAATATAAGTCACTGATATGCCTTTCCATAAGATACAAAAGTACTCACAGGTCATGAATGACTCTATCTTGATTTCAACTAAAACAGCATATCTCAATTCTTTGTTCTGCCACTCTGGATGTCACAGTACAGTGTTAACATAGCAGTAGTAGTAAGTATGTTATCTATATTTGCCAGTGGACATGTAGTTCCTCCACGGCCATGCTGTTTCCATTCAGGTGGAAGCACAAATTACAAATTACAATCACATCAACACACTTGAAGACGCTTATCTAAGAATTTTATCCGACACATTCTATAATAGGTTTAGCAAGGTTCAACGTAACATCTAGTTTTTCTTTAAAATTGCACATATTGCCCAATCTTGTGGGTGTTCTTTCTTTGCAATAGTCTCTTTTATGAGCCTCGTCTAGTTCATCCAACTCAATATTTCTTATCTAGCTCCTGAGCCTCCGCCTTCTAAGCCAAACTTCATCTCAAGGTTGGTACCAGACCTCAAGATACCTCACAAGGAACCACTGGTCCTCAAGGCCCTCGTGGAAGGTTATCCCGTCCCAAATATCAATTGGTTCAAGGATGGAACTCTGCTCAAGAATAACCGAAGATACGAGCAGAGCTTCGCAAACGGTCAAGTGACCCTAAAGGTGCCTGAATGTGTTCAGGACGACGGAGCTGTATTCTCTTGCCTTGCAACAAATTTGGCTGGCCAGGATTCAACTAGCTGTAATGTAACAGTTGGAGGTGTGTTTAAAATGTTTGCTGTGGATAGGGTCCTTTTTGTCCCACATTTGTTGGGAAAGTTTGATAATAGGAAGTCTCCTTCAAATTATACCTACATACTCATATAGGTTAACTTACTAGTTGTATCCAGCAGTGAAAGGGTGGTTATTTGTCATCCATATAATAAAGAAACATAGAGAGTATTGTTGTGAAATATTTAGCAAGCTGATGGATCTTTTTGCTAAGGCCTCATTGGTTTTGGCATTTGCTAAAGGTTCAATATTGTATTCCATTGTTAACACTTCTGTTTACATGATACAATAGTGTAGGGAGGGGG
>JAAAKB020256147.1:0-10470 GCA_010014835.2 Apostichopus leukothele | reverse complement strand
TCATATTCATATTTTAAGGGTTTTGTCATTTTGTTGTCATTGTAAAGCGCTCTTGAACATGCTTTAGCATGAAAAGAGCGCTATATAAATTTGGTAAATAATAATAATCTATTATCGAGAACTTTCTCCTTCATTAAATCCCGACTACCTATCAAAAAAAAAGCATAAATATAGTATTCTAAGTCTTTTAAGTTCAAATACTTCGCTGACATTCAGGGAATAATTTATTTTTATTTTTTCATGTTTCTTGAACAGATTTAAGTAAGCAGATATCGGCCTTGAAGAAGCAAGCAGCAGAGACGACGGACAATGACAGGGTCGTTAAGTTGGAAGAGGAGGTGACATCTTTAAAAGAAGAAAGAGAGGAGATGTTAACAGCTTACAATGCTGTACAACAGCAACAGCTGGGATCAGCAGAAACACAACAGGTAGCCTGCTTAAGTTTACTGGCTTGCCTTCCATGAGCAATCCACTTTTCTTTCTCCTGGATCCACTCAAGTAACTTGAACAACTTTGGTTCGTTTTTGTTTACAAGGTTAATGAAGCTTTTCTTCACAAAGGCACAAGAAACCAGTAGTTAGCATCACAAGTTAGTGATTAATACGGCTTAAGCCCAGGGTCTCTTATGCAAAGAAGCTGAAACTAGGTACCTCTGCTGTGAAAAAACGTGATGGGTCTAAGTCTTAAACGTCTGACACAGATCAAGGATACTCTAACCTCTTTTTAACCTCTCACAAAAATTTAAATAATTATTGTTATAGTACAATTTAAAACAAACCAATTCTGAGGGAGCTTCCCCCCCAACCCCCCCACATGGGGAGCCAAATTCATCGACCCATGGGCCACACCTTCTCATGTATGAAAGCATGGATCTGCCCCTGAATGTCTGAAAAGAAAGGAAACAGAATTTCTCAATGTGGTAGAACAGAAATGCAGCAAACTTGTATAATTGTTCCTTCCGAGCCTATTGATGCCGAGAGGAGACATAATGAGGGAGAGACAAGATAATGAGTTGAGGTTTGATCATTGGTTCCCTTTAAACTTAAGCACACCAATATTCTTAACTAGATATATTCTTTAACAAGTGAAGGTCATCTTTCTATTTGATGAAAATTAATGTGCTTTTACCTGGGAGTTTGACTTGACTCTTTGACAGAAAATGGAACAGAATTTAAGCAATATTGAAGATGAAAAGAATAACCTGAAGAAGGAGCTCATGGAAGCCAAATCATCAACTCAGGTTAGTTAGCTTTTGTAATTAATGTAAATGGCAGATCCTGTTGGGCAACTGTATACTTTTAACAGTCCCCTGTGGAAGATAGTCACTCTGGTTAAATTCTTAGAAATTTATTATCATAGAACCAATGGTTACATCTCTATGTTCCGACATCTCTATGTTCCGACATCTCTATGTTCCGACTTCTCTATATTCCGACATCTCTATGTTCCGACAAAAAGAAATAATTCGGGACAATTTTCGGTCACAAGCACTGTTTGGGTCATAACAAGCTTTGGGTCACATTTTTTAATTTTTTAAAATTTTTAAATTTGTCAGATGAAATGTGGACCCTCAATGGGTCAATATTTTTTTATTCTCTAGTTTTGCTAATTTTTGTTAGATTGGCAAGGTTTTCTGCACAAATTTGCTTCCTCAATTTTCTTACAACTTAATTCTTGATGTTGACAATAATCCCACCAATGTTCTCTAGAGTATTTTCACGTGATGAGGGCAGAGACCGGAAAATGATGTTTTGTAAATAGACTGTATCTTGAAGTTTAAATTGTTCTTTCCCCTCCAGAATCTAGCTGAGCAGTTTGAATGCCTTAAGATGAAAGAAGAAACCACTCGATCATCCTTCCAATCCCTCCAGGAAGACAATAGTTCCTTAGCAACCACAAATGAGGTAAGCAAAACGATAATAGCCAGTCATGGAACGTGTATGTGTGGAAATATAAGACTGAATGCGTTGGTTTTCGAAATCCACCAGCTGACAGGCTCTCCTAATTTATCCAAGATTTGTGGTGTCATGTGGAAACTCCTGTGGATTTTGTTATTTCTGGTTTTGTGAATTGAGAAGAGGGTTTTCATTGTTGTTCCCGCCTTTGCTTTGAAAAGCTTTGTGCAAATTGTATGCACTGCATAGATGGAATAGAGGGCGCCCTTCTGTTTCTATTTAGCATTTGAGAGGGTGGTCAGATACTGGGAACACATTATTCATATAAATGGTTAACTGAATTGGCAGTCAAGGTAGCATCAGTGGGAACCAAAAAAAAAACATGCATATCTTGTAATGTTATGAAGAGTTATCAGCAGGGAACACAGCCACATATAAGGCCCTCTTCAGGGGGACCCCCTCCACTTGCAGTCAGAATATTTCAAACCTTCTTAGTGTATAGTACATAAACAATATAATATGCGGTACAACATACACGGTTGAATATTCTTCCACATCATTTCAAAAGTTGCAAACTGTGGCACCAGTTTGCATCTTACCACCTTCCATTTCCCCAAAATTGCTCAAAGGGGGGAGGGAGGGGACACCCTCCCCCATGGACCCTCTCCCCGGATCCTGCATTCCATCATAAACCACGAGAGACTAAAATATCTCCTTCAGGTTTGACAGGTTCCCTACAAATCACAAAAAAAGAAGAAGTTAGATTGAATGTCTTTGTTGTATTTACATGGAATTCTTACATTGCACCCCAAGAGGTATAACAGCAACAGTTTTGTCTGATCTGAAATTATAATTATCAATTTTTTTGTGATATAAAATGGACTGTTTTGTTTCTGTAATTCTGTGATTATGAATTGTTAGTAATGAGCTTTGCTATCGTGAAATACGATGATTAAAATGCATTAATATGTGTTCTTCTTTACACATATTTGAAACATTTGATTTTCCTTGAATTTTTTTCCATGCCCCCTGTTCATTATGTTAACCAGAGCCTAAAGGAACAAGTGAATGTGCTGACAGAGGCCAGAGATGTCACAATGAATGCCCTGAAAGCTATGAAACAGGAGAGAGCATCAGAGAGAGATGAGATGAACAAATTACAGGCCTCCATCCAAGATCTAGAAGGAGAGAATGAACAACTGAGAAAGGATCAAGAAGACATTCAGAACGGTAAACAGGAAGCTCAGGATAGAGTCGTCGAGATGGAGAAGAAAATCGGTGCATCTTCCGAAAGCGAGAGCAAGTTGCAGGATGCCTTGGATCAATCTCTGGAGAAGATAAAAGGGCTGGAGAAGCAAGTCGGAGAACTCGAAGAAGAGATGGTGTCACTGAGATCATCGGAAGAAAACGAGACGGAATCGATCGCTCGTCTCGAAAAGTTAAGCGAGGACTCGAACAGGTGGAAAGAAAAGTGCGAAGATCTGGAAGCGAAACACAACGAACTGCTGGTCCAACTTGATCAGGTGCAGACCGAGGCTCGTGAACAGTCTTCGAGTACAGAGGAGAAGGAAGAACAATTGAATGTGAAAAACAAAGAACTGGAATTCAAAGTGGAAACCTTAGAAAAGGAAAAAGATGAGCTCAGTCAGGAACTTGTGAAATACAAAGAACTGGAATTGAAAGTGGAAACCTTAGAAAAGGAAAAAGATGAGCTCAGTCAGGAACTTGTTTCTAATGTTGAGAGAGAAAAGGACCAATCTGTAAATGGCGATGCTCTGGAAGTGAAGATCAAAGAGTTAGAGAAAGAGCTGTCTGAACTAAAAGATACATTAAACACAAGAGATACAGAACTGAGTAACGAGAAGGTAGAATTGGGAAAAGCGAACGAGAATCTAGAGGAGACGACCAACAAGCTGAAAGATTCGAAGAGAGCAACGTCGGAGAGAGATGAACAAATTGAACAGATCAAAAAGGAGCTAGAAGAGACCAGGAAGGAGTTGACGGATTCGAAAACAGAAGAGGAGAACCTTCAGATGCAGCTGAATATCATCAAAGAAGCACACATGGACAGTATGGCGACGTGTGAAAAGCTGAAAGAGGAAGCCACAGAGACTGCCGCTCTCGACGACGGAAAGGAAGAGATTGCGGATCTGCAGGGAAGGATGGCGGAGCTGGAGAGAGAGAAGAAAGACTTGAGGGAGGAACTGGCAGTCATCAAGAAAGAATCAGAAGACAAGGAAAATCAGGTTAAGGAGAAATGGGAGACGGAAAGACAAGAAAAAGAAGAATTGCAGCTGAAAGTTCAAAGTTTAGAAGAAGAGGTTGAGAGACTGAAAGAGGACGACACGATGGGAGAACTGTCGTCAAAGGTGGAGAGGTTAGAGGCAGAGCGGGATGAGGTCTCTGCGAATCATGCGAGAGAACTCGAGCAATTAATGGATGACAAAAACCATCTCACCGTTAAATTGGAAGCTTTTGAGGAAAACCGAGACGGTTCCGATGCTTCCTATCAGAAACTAGCCAAAGAGGTTGAGAATACCAGATCAGAAAAGGAGAAATATGCTGCCAATTTTGATAAGCTAAAGCGAGCATCACAGTCGAAAATCCAAAAGCTCCAGGAAGAGGTGAAGGAGTTGGGAGCAAGCAGGAAGGAACTGGAGGACATGTTGTCCGAAGCTAACGAAAACTGGACCACGTTAGAAGAGGAGTGCAGCGAATTGAAGCAAAATGAAGAGAGATTTCAGGAGGAACTAGAAGGGCTGAAAGGCGACCTGTCGAAGAAAGACGAGGATATCAGTCAGTTGAAATCAGAACAGGAACAGGCATTGTCGGAGAAAGACGAAGCAATCGCAGTACTAGAGAAGAAGGCGAGGAAGTTAGAGAAGAAAATGGAAGACCTGAACTTTGAAAAGGAGAGTCTGGAAGAGGACCTGGAAGATAAGAAAGAAGGTGCTAAGGTGGTGGAGGACCTCTTGCAGCAGGTCCGGGAGTTATCCATGTCCAAGGAGAAGCTGATCGATCGTCTGCAGGAGGTTCAGGGTAAAGTCGACGAGTACGAGAGGGAGATCGTGGTCGTGAGGCAGCAGTTGGACGAGGAGAGGACGAGGAAACAAAGTGTGGAGGAGGAGATCGGCAAAATGAAAAACAATTTGGCGGAGGTGAGTGGAATGGATTTATAAGGTTTTAAAAATGTGATTTCTACTTTTACAATGCTTAGAAAAATCCTCTTTCTGATTGAAATAACACATCTTTAGAGAAGTTTGCAATATATCTGACAGCCAAAAATGAAACTAATTAACGTTCGACTCCTGACGGATTTGCAGGAAGTCAAGATTTTCAAAGTTGACATGAATAATTTATTCTAGTCAATGAGAAATTTTGAGTTAGATGCAAAAGTCATATAGTTATTACTTGATACATGCAATCATAGAGAGAATGAATTGCTAACAAACAGCTTGTCTATATAGCAAAAAGCCTGTGTAGGTAAATGTATACAGATTAATGCAGTCTTTAGTTAATCATAGAAAGTTAAATATTAACTGTATATCAAACCAAACAATGGAATAAATCATGTGTAACAGCTGTTTTTAGATCCATTCTCGGTTTGCAACGCTTGCTTTGTTTGCACTAGCCAGACAGTAGGAAATGTGTATTGATGCATAGATGTAGATCATGATAATAGCTTAAACCTGAAATTGCAGTACTCATTGGACCTTGAAAGCTCTGTTAGTTAATAGATCTGAACAATCTGAGATAAAGTATTGGTATCAGGTGTAAAATCTTGTAATTTACTCCAGCAATTTATTTGTAGCATTTTACCGAAGTCAGACAGTTGGATATCGAATCAAAAAAGGGCATGAAATTGTGGTTTGAAATGACCTCATTTTATTTAATTGGATATGCCATATGATTAGTCACATGCAACAGGTGTTGTTAGCAGCCTCACAAAATTGTATTATTTCCTCCATTATTCTAGCTAGACAGTGAGAAATGTCGAAGGGAAAATTAAAAGCGTAATAGTTGGGATGTGGAATTTACTGTAGTGTGCAATTGACATGAAGTATTAGTTTAGTAGAACTGTACCCAAGGATTGCAAGATATGTAACTAGACCTGTCTTAATAGCAATACCACATTTGGACTTGTGTAGTTTCACGTTGTAAAATATTTGTCAATTGATGTGAGGGATGGAACATAGATTTAGTTAGCAATAAAGTTAGCATGCAAAGTTAGTATTGAGTTTACCTCAGCATAACTAAATGGTTAAAAACATGAAACAGGTGTTTATTGCAACATTTTCCATCATTATGCACATTGTTTGCTCATTTGTTACCGTAGTTACAGGGGAGAGGTACATTTTCATTCATTCATTTCTTTAATCCAGTATAAATTTACACAGAACTTTATAAATAGGATAAAAATATAACAATATACAGAACACCGAAAATACAGGTTAAGACATATAAAAGTTTATGAGATTAAGATAATAATGAATGATAAAAAGCGTTACAAAAGTTATCAAAATTATCCAAAAGCTACAAGAAAGGATCTAAGAAGCTGTCTTTACCAGTTTACAAAAAGGGGCTGCTCTGTAAATAAAACAAGTTCTTAAAGAGTATAATTCTAAAACATGGCATGATGGATGGACATATGCATATCTTCAAGAAAAGACAAACCACCAGTAGGGTAAAATTAATGGTGAGCAAAGAACAGAGCTGTGGTAGGTCAACTCAATAGGTCATTCACAAAAACAATGAGACAATAACTTGTGGATTATCTTATTTAAGGGAATTTAAAAGTCAGTACAGTATACCGGTTGTGTACATTTTCGGTGGTGTTAATAATACGTAATAAACCATCTAACTGCTCCTGGTGAGATATTTCCTTATTGAAGCTTTTCATTGTACAATTCTGTCAGAATTTGGAAAATATCTTGAGAATTTTGCTGTTATTTCCAGATGACAATAAAAAGTTTTGTTGTCTCAGATAATTTTAGGCAGACATGTCAAAAGCTACTTTGAACCTTTTACAAAGTAAGATTTGTAGATTACTAGGATACAAACATTTCCCACAATTTCTTTATTTTGGTCAAGGGCAAGCGTGAATGTTTTTAGAACAGCTCCTCCAGAAAAGTTCCGGTGATCTCTCAAAGGTTGGTAAAAAACTGGTTATAATATGAAGCTGAAACCACAGCATCTGTTTACAATGTGCTTTATTCACCTGCTGTACTGGTAATGGCTAACAGCTCATCTCACTCTTACCATACGTACAGAAAGTTGATTTTTGGTCCTCTTCTTCTCTTCTCCATCCAGCTCACAACGTTAGCTGAGAAGCATGTGGCATCACAGACCACTCACCTACGTAAACCTCTGTTGGAGCAGCCGTCCATGCCGGTGAACAACAAAGTACAGATTCTGATCCAGGACGAGAGAGGACACACCATCCAACAGACCATAGACTTTGGGAACGGAACCTCCGTGGTCTTGGAAGATGCAGAGAGCGAAGTCGATCGTGTGGAGAAGAGGCAGCCCGATGGTGAGGAATTTACTATTTTTTTCTCTGAACGTTTGTCCATCATAAGCAAAGGGACAAAAAGCAATTTTCCCAAGTTTTGGTCTCTTTCTCCACTATTAGTGCGATAGGTTGTTCTCTGTGCTGGTGTAGAATTGCTTGGGAACAGCTGTTAGCTTCCAATAAAGCCTGGATAGGTTATTGTTTTTCTTTGATTCACGTCTTACTCGATTCTTACGTGAAAGAACCGACCTTTGGGAACTGATATAACGATCACGTCAGTCGTGAGACAGAGAGGAGGGATTAAAACACTCGTAATTTACAGATCACAGTTCAGTAACTCATGCAAGCCCTAACTCTAGGCCTCCGCCTAGCAGTACATAGGGAAAAATAGCTGAAGGGGATATTTTTGATATTGTTGGAATCAGTTTGTATAGCCGCATCATGTCCTTCCATGTGGAAGGGGATGTTTTTTGAAAGTCTAAACCAGTGTAAATAAGCATTCAACATAACAATTTTTATTAACGGCAACTGATGTTTGTTTACAGAGCTACCTGCGGAGACAGAACCGGAAGCCAAGAAGGTGAAAGCAGAGCCATCCCCTCAAGTCCCAGCACCATCATCTGTCCAAGAAACGACCCAACCTCCCAGCCAACCTCCCCCAAGCCAACCGCCCCCCAAAGCCACTCCAGAAAAGATCGATAAGAGGACGTTGAAAGCTAAAAAAGCAGCCACGCCTATAAAGAAGGAGAAAGTTACAAAAGGGAAGAAGAAAGTAGAGAAAGAGAAAGTGGCAGAGGAGGAGAAGAGAGATGCTCCGCAGGTTGATGGGATGCAGGTAATGAAATGCCCTCTAGCTCTTTAAGATAAGGCATAAACACACAATTTAGCCATCCTCTTGAACCGCAGGTACTCTCAACGTTCTGGTAGGAGAGTTCCCAACTCTTTTGTCCTTCCACAGACCCCTTGAGATTACAAAGACACGTTAGCAGAAGACGTAGGAGTATCACCGATGACCCCTCAGCCCCACCCACCCTGCACCGCTCAAATCATCCTGGAATTTGAAATGGTTCCTTTTGGACTTTTATTTCATGAGGTTAAATCCATCTTCCCTCATTTTTTTGATATCTTTCTCTTCTTATTGTTGGCTTGTATAGAAGATACGTTATCCTCTCTTCGTTTTTTCAGGAAGTGGGAGTAGCGTATGAACCTGTCCATTTACTGCGGTGCCACTCCAAAGAAGACGACCCCAATGATACAATGACTAATGTCTGGAAATGTGCCTTTGAACCAAACCCAGAGCAACCAGGTAAGGCATGCTGCTCAAGTGGACTGCTATTGCTCTTGTTACTGGCTCATTAAATGGATGAAGTCTTGATGGCTGGAATTTGTCTTTGTTTTATGGGAGGGGGAGGGATGGAGGAGGGAGTAACATCAATAACATCTTTATCCTGTGTCAACTGTCGATGTCCAACTGTGTCCCTGTAGATGTGTTTGGGGATTTGGTGTTACTTGGTGTGCAAAATTAAGCACTTAAGCAATTGCAAACATTGCAATAGAGAGCTACTTAGGCAGTGTTACATACATGTCAAGTGTGACAACATCTTTGAAGCCGAAGCTAGATACAGCAGTGTTTAAGGGTTGTTTTTAGTTAGCCTATTGAATATAACATAACAAAAAAAATGGCAATTAATCACAATTTGAGATTCAAGGAAAGACAGCATTGTTGTTTGAAAGTGTAAATTTAAAATACAGAATGCTGTATCATCGAACATTGATAATTAAAAAGCGAATCTTGCCGTAATTAGAGTATCATATTCATAACTGTCATACTGATAAATTGTCTTTGGATGGGATTATTCTGTAGATGGTTGACTTTAGGTTATAGTTAGCATTTCAAAAGAAAGCGACCATTTTTTTGTGTGGTCTGTCAATGACTTCCCTTTAGCATACAACCTACAGTACGACCCCAAAGTTACTCGTTTCATCCCAACTGATGGGATCCGTTTGTTTTCCTTCTCCCCTTGTATCGTTTTTTAAAAATTTTTTATAACATGTATGGATTTTTATCGTGAGACATAGCTATTTCTTTTAGGGTGGATGGATCTGTTAAAAGAATATGTAACTAAACCAAATCCATTTTTCCTTTGATCAGGTAACAGTACATGGAGTGTTGCAACATGTGGTAGTAACATAGTGTGTGTGATCGACTGCAAGACTGGTATCGTCCTCAAGAAGTACCAACACAACAAGGAAAAGGAGGTCAGTGCAACACTCTTTTTGATTTAATCCTGTACATAGCTTATCCTACATAGCTTATCCTTTTTATCTTTTATAGTCTGTCTAAAAAGTCTCAAATTTCAGTCATATTTTTAATAAATTGAGTTTTTTTTTAATTTAAATGAAATTTGCATATAAAAAATAAATGTAAATTACATTAAAGGTCTAAAACTTGACACTCTTCTTGAGTGTTAAAATATTTAGTCTGTTGAACCTTTTTTCGTGCCAGTTTGTTGGTTACTGTCATTTATTGTAATGGCAAGTTGTAGCCGTTTGTTATAGTTGGGATATTTTCCCCCTTTTTCCCTTTCTGTAACATTTTTGTTTGCTATTTCTCCATACCTCCTTCCTATAATATTCCTTTTTCACTTTTGGTCTTGTTTAAATTTTTTTGTTTTCCCTATGACTTTCTTTTAGCTTGACATTTTCTGTTCACTATTCCCTGTAGCATTTATGTCATATATATGGAAAATGTTGTTCATGTGTACATCATTGTATTCAAGTCTCTTTTTTCACCACTTTTCAAGGATATGTCGAGAATGGATAAAACTGAAGCCGAAACTTTAGATAACACCCTAGCTTACGGTTTTTTTTCTTCTAATCTGTTGAAATCAAAGTTTTTCCACCCAATGTGCAAATAGCTGAAGCCAGCATCTGTAACCTAAATAACCAGTGACTCGTTTTAAGTAATAAGAAGAAACAACCAAACAATGTCCCAGAAATCTCACAAATGTTTTGATGGAATGTAAATGGTTAAAAGTCAACCACATTCAAATAGTTTCTCTT
>JAAAKB020256137.1:0-10471 GCA_010014835.2 Apostichopus leukothele | reverse complement strand
ACTGTCTGTAACATCTGTTTTACTACTTCTGTGTAACATAATAAAGTTTTCAACAGAGCCATACAATGCTTCTCAGACATATCCTATATGGCACTCCTGATCAGCTGCACAACTCATTAGCATGTTTTCATTTGCATAGTTTTTACCATTTTTTAAATGTCCTCATATTGCTTCAGAAGACCTGTCCTTATGTAATGCATTCATCAGCCTAACATGCTTTAACAGGCAAAATCATATGATATTGCAATGGATAACTATACAGTCCTCCAAATTACAAAAAGATGAAATAAAGTAAAATGATTGAACAATGAATAATTTCAATGTCTACGACAGTAAGGTACTACACAACACATTGTCACATTAAAAAGTCCCATAAAATGTTTACCTCTAGTTTATAAAAATTAATTTTGATGTTATAGAATAATTGTCAGCAGTATACTATAGTCTATAGTGTAGCGCTGACACTCACATGAACATAATCTGCATTGCAGTAAACATATGACTAGCAGGAAAGTAATGTATATGTTTAGAGTAACATAACCTGCAATCATCTCACCCCATTGATTTGTAAACGTGCTCAATCTCATGTTTCTTTCTCTGCTCTTTGCCTTCCTTTTGTCATGCAAGTCTGCTCTGATTTCAGAAATGAAAACATTCTTCTTCACATTTTCTGACATATTATTAAACATCCTCGTAGACTTGGCTCCAGTCGAAACTAATCGCATGCTCTTGACATTTTACCCAACAAGAAAGGAGGTTGCATGAGAAAGGACTGCTCCTGTAAGATAATTAGAATTTTTGAGAGGTCCACAAATCATTTTTCTGTTTAAATTTGCTAACCTATTTGCCTTCTGCAACATGCATCCACATCCTGGTAGTATCTACTGTGTATGTCACATGTATTTTATGCTGTATTTCACTCCTGTGGTAGTCAAAATAAACATTCTGCTATACTTTCCTATGACACCCAGTCATTTTGAAGAGAACCAGAAAATACTGAGCAAAAGTTTATATCATGGGATGTTCCTTGTATAGTGACTGATGCTTTAAAATTTGTTGAATATTTGTCTCAATGGTAAATGATGTGTAGCGTCTTTGCTATTTGGACAGGATATTTATAGAATATTACCAGACATCTGAAACTAGGTTAGCCATTTGACTGTTGTTGTTATAGCCAATGAAATTGGTGAATACTTGTTATTGCCTTATTATGTTTGTATGTGATGCCTTGGCTGGTGAACACAATAACTCAATGTTCTAAAGTTGGATAGACTTCAAACTTGGCACGTACATTCAACATAGTCAGTTCTTGTATGCCATTGTTTTTGGGTGGGATGAAAGGCCGTACTAGGACACCAGAGGTCAAACTGTGGAAACATTGTAAACATGATATCTCAAGAAGAGAAGCTTTGATGAATCTCATGCTTGGCAAGTTGATGTCCCATATTGAGTAGAGGAACCCTATTGAAATTGGTGGAGGTCAAAGGTGTTTTTGCGGTCCAAATTTAAGTCAATGTCTGAAAACTCAAGACATACATCCGTCTTGAATTTTATACTAAGAATGTAGATCCAGCTTGGTAGTTGCAAGAACTCTTTGAAAATTGGAAGAGGTCAAAGGTCAACGGGGGTCAACAGGTGTCAAAGTCTGAAAACCTTTTAAACATGATACCTCCAAAATTAAAGCTACAATTAACCTGTGAATTCTCCTTTACTATGATTTTCTTGTGGTGAACATAGTTTGGTCAGATTTAGTTAGTTTAGTTTTGTGAAGGGGCTCTATAAGTCTTCAACAAAACATACATTCATCCAGAAAATGAAATCTGCTTCCATTTGTTGATAATCTTTAACACACTCACTTTAAGACACTCAGCAGGCCCTTTATACTAGTTTTCACACTCTGAGATTCAAGGGCTAAACAGGAACTCAAAATTGGCCTTATTCTCTGTGATTTATACTAGATGATTTTGGCTTTGGCTAAGTTGTGCAAATATTCACAGTGTATAAACAATGTTATGTAGCCCTCTTATTCATTAAGAACAATTATTAAAGGGGTGGTTGCAAGGTGTCAGAGCTGATTTTTATTAATTAATACATCTATGTGTGATGTGTCTATATTTCACATAGGAAGACTGTTTGTTCCTTATGGACATTGAAACATTTTGGAATAAAAATTCTGTACTGTAAAATCCTTAACAAGTGAATGAAATGGTTGATGCCCACAAGGGAGTGCTACAAATAAGAGCTTTAAATCTCTGATCTTTTCTGGTTCTCACTTAATTCTTGGACAATTTGAACTCACTTGCTCTACATTAGTCAGATAGTTATTTGAAATTAAATGGCAAGGATCGAATCACAAAGCCAGCTGGATTTCTGGTAGTACATGTTACACATTACTGCAATATCACTCATAATGTGTTGAATATTTCTGATGCTGACAGACTTACCAATATATTATTAAAGTACAATGGCTGAAATTTTCAATTCATCAGACTTCAATATCTACTTGAAATCTCTTTGATCTTTATTTATATGTTACTTTTTGTTCCTCCTACTGTAGACAGTATCTAAGTTGCAATGTGAAATCATTTACTGTTGGAAGCATGGTATGTGGTATTTGAGTGCCTGTCCCACATATATTAATAAGCTTCAAAATATGTGTCTGCATTCAGAGAGACACTTTGACATAAGGAATTCTTTAAAGGTGTCATTTAACTATGTGGTATAATATGTTAATGCCTGTCTTAGCTGTGTTTCTTTATACTTCTGTGGAGTGCTTCTTCTGTTGGTGATATCTTGCCAGTAAATGAGACTTCAAATACAGGGCCTGCATACAGTACTTATGTACATTGCTTCTTACTTCCTTGGCCATAACCTTCTGGTCACCAGATTTTTGGTTTGGAGAACCCACCGCATGTATTAGCTAGTAATCTTGAGATAAATCTCCAGGACAATATTGACCTTATCTAGTGCCTATTCCCCAATATTCTTTGTAGTGTAACTATTTGAGGTTGGTCTATCTGCCTTCCCAACATTCATGAAACAATATTCACCCAGGCTGCATCAGCAGGATGTTGCGTGCTTGTGGCGTACTCGCTTGCAGGTCCTTGTACCTACATACATTGCTGATGAAGGTTGCACAAATTTACTTCAATTACCAAATTATTTATATACAGTTGCTAGACTATATCTTACAGTGTTTTAGGTCCTTAGCCTCCCACTGGTACATCAACTAACCACCCTTCATGGGGTCTTAGCTGTAACCTGTATGATTGGTCATTTGAGGGCAAATTGAGGTTGTCATGTGTGCCCTTAAGTAAAATACCACCATTATCTAAATTATACATATATAGGAAAGGGAGTTGACTTGAGCTTTATCTATAAAGTCCTTTCCAATGGTCTCTCATAATTGGTGGTGTAGTAGGCTGGGTTCACTGAGGTCTGTAGTAAAGCAGCAAAAATAGCTTGGGTATGATAATGTACGTTGGTAATGTTTGTGGTGCATGTGTGTAATATTTCCTTGTTGTAGAACTGTTATTGCTGTAAGACTTGCAGTCCTGATCTGTGGAATATACATGTTCACCAATAGCATGCAGAGTGCCATTGGTGTCAATAAATATTTAAGACTTGTCCTATACGGCTAGATCATCAGGGATCATTCATGAGAACTGTGCCACGAAACACAATGACCGTTATTAATCAGAATCAATGTTTAGCATGCTTGGAAGCACAGCTCTGACTTGATGTTGCAACCAAAAAAAACACAAGATGGCAATCCATGAAGTTGCAGATATCATCTCTTCTATGATGGAAGCGATCTACATAAGTTACTTTAAAATTTGTCCCATTATTCTCTACGTACTGTATCTTGTGGTGTAATGACTATTTCCAACCTACTTGACAAGCAGTAAATGGCTAAACAGTTTGGGTTTTTGACCTTTGTCCTATGATGTCACCAATCACCCAGGCACGAGTTTACAGTTTATGGTGAGGCACCTACCCACCAAGTTTGAACATGATTAGACTTACAGTCTCGGAGGAGTATGCAAAAAACTTTTTCGCACAATTTAGACTAGTTGCTCTGTTGACCTTTGATCGTAAACACCAAAATCTGTCTTATTTCAAAATTTGTCTCATCATTCTCTACATGTGGTTTAATGATGTTTGCCTACATGTTGACAAGCAGAAAATGACTAAAAACTAATTTTTAGTTTTCTTAACCTTTGACCTTTGACATCATAAATCACGCAGGAACGAGATTGCATGGTCAGGTACCGAGCCACCAAGTTTGAACTTGAACAGACTTACGGTCTAGGAGGAGTTCTCGACACACATTTTAACACCATTTAGGCCAACTTTAACTTGAACTCAATTGACCTTTGACCCCAACCCTAAACACCCAAATCTGTCTTTTTAAAAAAAATTCTCATCATTCTCTACATATCATGTGCTTTTCCCAACATTTTGGCATGTGGAAAATGGCTAAAAACCAATTTTTAGATTTCTTGACTTCTGACCTTTGACCTATGACATAAATCACGCAGGTACCAAGCTTAAATTTGATTGGGCGTTTAGTTTAGGATCAGTTCGCGACACTTTTTCGCACAATTTAGGCCAATTTGACATTTGGCCTACATTGACCTCCGACTCTGATGTAAGTACTATATATTAAAATTTGAACCATTCTCTACATATCTTGTGGTTTAATGCCATTTTCCAACATACTGAAAGCAGGTAATCGCTAAAAACAAATTTTCAGGGTATTTTACCTTTGATCGATGATGTCATCAATCACGCAGGCATGAGTTTACATGGACAGGCACCTACCAACCAAGTTTAAACTTGATAGGACTTAAGGTCTAGGAGGAGTTCGCGACACACTTTTTTTGTGTAGTTACACACACTCTCACTGACTCACCCACTAACACACTTCCTGATATTTCTGATGTTGGGTGAAGTACCCATATCTCATCTCCCTATACATTACATGCAGGGAATGAGATAATAAATAAATACTCAATCTATGTCAGCAAGCTCAGACACTGTAGCTAGTCTGTAAATATCTTGCAACTTACCAAACCTTTATTCCTGGCCCACATTGGATCTCCCCTATAGTTTGCGCACCATTAGACTAGCTCATGGGGATCTCCTCTCTAGTTTGCAGACCATCAGACTAGCTCAAGGGGATCTCCCTTATAGTTTGCAGACTATCAGACTAGCTCAAGGGGATCTCCCTTATAGCACAGACCATCAGACTAGCTCATGGGGATCTCCCTTATAGTTTGCAGACCACCAGACTAGCTCAAGGGGATCTCCCTTATAGTTTGCAGACCATCAGACTAGCTCATGGGGACCTCCTCTATAGATTGCAGGCCATCAGACTAGCTCATCGTTGCTTGACTTGGTTCTTGTAAACCAATGATGTTAAATGCTCTGTACCTGTTTGAGTGGTATGTCATATGATTTAGTTTGTAGAATTTGTTGTCTCAGATGCCTCTCTTCAGAAGGTTCAATCTTTATCGCTAGATTTTATTCTAACATCCCCATCCCTCTCCCTTCCTTTCATATAATGGTTAAACTATGAAGGCAAAGGCATACCACATATTTTCAAGCACCTATGCCACACCACTGACTGTTCTTGCAAATACTGGCATTTACTGCTAGCCAATGCTGGCAGCAGCACTTGTATGTAACTAAATTGTAAGTTGCTGTATCTTTAAATTGCGTGGTTCCACCAACCTTTGTTTCATGTTTCTTGGAAAACAGCCCTGCAGTTGTTCCAGTTCTTTATTGGTCTATATAGTTTTCATGGCAAGTTTGTACTTGACCTTGATTTAATCCAGGTGTCTTCAACATCTGATGTAAATTAGATCCAAAGACTCTCTTGCCTCCCTGGCTCACGATTAGTAGCGATAATTCTACTTTTATGAGCCAATATATGCTGGAGGAGGTATGTATATTACTTCCCACAAATTACACAAGTTGATGTTTTCCTTTGTGCTCCTTGTTATGTCTTGGTTTGGTTTGCTATTTAATGACATATTAAATTTATATTTAACTTAATGGATAATGTGTGAAGCATTATCACTAATCCTCTAGAGGCTTTTTTCCTTGTCCAGTCCTATTTGGATAATGGAACATCACACAAGGATGTAAGGGTAACAGGGAATGGAAGGTGACAACTGGTGCTGCTGGGAGTCTGATGGTTCCATTTAACTGAGTACAGGCATGTAATTTCTAACAGACCTGCAAATGGGTTCTCTTCATGGGTATCAATGCTTTCATATATTGCAGTGTGGTCATCAACATATTTAAAACATTTGGTGACATTTGCAGTATGTGGAACAGCTGCATTTGTCTTTAATTTATGTTGTATCAAACAATTACCGTTAAACAGGTATTGCAGAGTCTAGAGCCATTGTGTTTATCCACCCTGCTTTTGTAGTCTATTGATGTTTCCACCCTGTTATTGTTCAGTAGTTTGTTTTTATCCACCCTTTATAATTCATTCAGTCTCTCATAGCAAAATGCTAGATGCAACATGGGCTATTGTAGTCAATTGATGTTTTATTCACCAAGCTATTGTAGTCTATTGCTTTTTTATCCACCCTGCTATTGTAGCCTATTGATGTTATATCCACCCTGCTATTGTAGTCAATTGATGTTATATCCACACTGCTATTGTAGTCAATTGATGTTTTATCCACCCTGCTATTGTAGTATATTGTTGTTATATCCTCCCTGCTATTGTAGCCTATTGATGTTATATCCACCCTGCTATTGTAGTCTATTGATGTTGTATCCACCCTGCTATTGTAGTCTATTGATGTTATATCCACCCTGCTATTGTTATATATTGATGATCCACCTGCTATTGTAGTATTGTACTTGCAGACCTTGTACTATGTTGCTCTATTACTCAGGTGATTCCATATCACTAAGCCTGCTGGCTTTCTGGCTAATGTACATTTTAAAGAGAAAGGAATTGATATGCTACCAGCTGTGTGAGCATGTGTGGCCTACCCCTGTGTTTGAAAAGCAAGAGCGACTGCAAGGCCTACAACCGATCATAAATGACCAAAACAATTGTTTGAGAAGTTTTGTAACATATGAAGAATATGATATGCATTAAATCAGGAACTTTTTTTAACTCTTGTATTTTAGTGTGAAAGGAATCAATTAGGTACAGTGTGCTATGCCTTATATCATTACGGCATTATGAATGAACGGTGTATCTAGGCCTACTACTGATTTTGCATGTAATTGTAATGAATGAAAAAGGAGTCGGGACTCAGTTGGGAGTCATCGATTCCTTGGGCAGGAGTCTCCGACTCCAAAATTTAATGAATTGCCCAAGCTTACCCCAGATAGAAACTCAACTTGATTTAACTGAGTGGATTCTATTGGTAAGGAGCCAAATCTCTTGTAATTTCAGCTTTGTTTCATCTCATTTTTAGATCTATCCCATTGACAGCTACATGACCTGTGCATACATGTTTGTTTCCCCAATCATTGCCTTTTTCCAATCTTAGCTCAAAGGATGCATAGGGTTGAAGTTAATTGATGCTGATGATGCATGTGATAAGTAGTGTCTTAGATAGCAGACATCCTGTTAACTACTTTGTTGGTAGGATTTACGTCATGACGTTGCTAAATTGTCTGAATAATTGAGTATTAGGTCCCAACACATCAATGTCAAGTGTATGCTGTTAATCTTTGATTCTTTTTAAGACAAAGAAGAGATAGTACTAGTTTCAAAATAATCCCCTAAAAGCTAAAGGTTATTTGTTTATATTTGTCCTGACATTTAATGGAGTTTTGTTTTTGTTTTTATGAGAAATACCTATCTGATGAAGGGTGTCTTGCATCAAGTCTTCAAAGTGGTTTAAGGGTTGTAAGCAAATATTGAAGCTTATCAAACCAGATTTTGTATGTGGTGTAGCTGTGATATCATACCAAAGATAGGTGGAATAGCTACAATCTGATCATGATTTACTTGGAAGTAATATATAAAATTCCCTTTACCTCTTCTCCCAGCTGCTGACTTCCCTGCATTTCTCTTCTCATGCTTTTCTGCCTTAACCTGCTGGTTTTCTTCCATCAAATAATAGCAACTAATTAAGATTTTAAATTTGTTAACTATCCAGCTATAATATACTTGTGCTACAGATTCCTATTTTTTATGTAGTGACTTACAATGAATTAAAGGGACTGAATAAGTTGGTCTATTTCAATGCCTTTTGATGAGCAGCAAGCCTGTGGGTAGCGACAACTACTCGTTTGGTTTTGCAATTCTATGTGATCAATATAATTTGACTAAAGTATTATGTTATGTTACCCTGGAAAACTTCAATGAAGACCATTGGTACACTGTTCCATGCAACTGCAGAACTCATCCTACAGGTGTATAAATGATTGATATGTAGGGTTTAGTATAAACATGACTATTTGCTGAAAATGCACAAACTGTTTTCAGTAACTTGTACGTTTGTTCATTCCTTTTCTCATCTCAGCTGCAAGACACTTTTCAGAAGGAAGTCAGCAAGCTATCCAAGAAGCTCTGCAACGTCTGGCTAAGAGACAAGCGGCTCGGCAGTATTCTCCAACACAAAACCAGAATCTTCTAACCCAAGTCCAAAACCCAGCCAACCCATTGTCTGGTCCAGTTCTCAATAGACAAAGTGTGTATGGACAAAGTATAGGAAGGAATAATGTTCATAACAGTAGCACTGGCAAGGTACCTCACCATCATAGAGCACAGTCACAGGACTCAGTAAAGGTTTATTCTGAGGGACAAAGGCTAGGAAGCTATGACTATGCCAGTTCTCAAAACGGACTCTCTTCTGGTCTGGAAATATCCTCAGGATCGAAGACAAGTGTATCTTCTAGAGGGAGCTCTTCCTCAGGCTTGCAGAGGACACTTTCAAACCCTAATTTGCTTAATCAGACTGTAGCCAACCAAATGGCATGGCAGAATGAATCACAGAAAGCATACAACACAGTGGTTGGTGTCCCACCACAAAATGGAACATACCAACCCTCGCCTGGAAGCCTTCAGTATCATTACACTGTACAGAATATGCAGCCTATCTCGGCTGGTACTTACACTTCAAAGTCATCCAGACAACGTCAATCTGAAACCAGGATGGATTCTCAACAGCCAATGAGCTTGCAGGAACAGCAGTACATATCCCATGAGCTGACTCAGCAGAATCGGCTCAAACATCAAGAGCAGGTAAGTTACCTTAAAAAATCTTGAGCAGGTTTAATGTAAGCGGTACTTTTTACTAATTCACATAGGTTTATGTGTTTCTTTTACACTCTTCATTTATCATATTATGGCAGCATCTTCCAAAACCCCTCCATCCATTTTCCGGGCACCTTTTGAGGTGGTTACGGGCTGATTTTGATTCCAGGCCTCATATTCATATTGAGGAGAAATCCTACAACAGTCACAAAATCATATGTTGCTGCAGTTTTGTCTGCTCTATGTGGTGGGTGCTTCTGTAGCCTACTAGTATTCAGTCATTCCTGTTGGTTGATTTGCATATTTGGGTCATGCTGTAAATTAGCATGCATATAAGGGTTGTACTCACCAGTCAAGTTTGTGAGATGTGTTTGATCAAACAAATCATTCTTTTTCACAAAGTTTAATATCATGTAGAGAGAATGGAGCTAGTCATCCCATTCTACACAGACTGTATCTCTCAGCTGGATTATACCCAGTACTACAAGATGTTTTTTTTCAAATCGTATGAGGCTGATTAAGTCATTCTCTTGGCTTGGTTCTAACGTTGACGTTGAGATTTCTGTTCATCTTGTGCGGTATCCAGAGCACCTGTTCGTAGCTGCACTTTTCTTCTTGTGAAGAAGGTCAATAATCGATATTGTTTAGAAGATGGTTTGCCAATTGTTCCTGGTTGCAGCACGCTAATTGACAAATATCTCTTTTGTTTCTTTTGCATGTGTATCTGTTTGTTGGGGGGAAGATTAATGTTACACAAACTGGCATGATCACCTTACAGATCAACAGGGGAGGTTCTTTACATATGTCCAATGAATCGCTGCAGTCACTGCAGTCCACATGGGTTTGTTGATTGCACTGCATGATGTCTCTTAGAGATGTCAGTAACTATCATATATGATAATTGCCTCCACTAACTTGCATCTCACGAGTTTCTAGACTGTTCATCTGATTGCTAACGGCTACATGTCAAACAGTGAGCTGACTATTGGCATAATCAAAAGTAGCTAAATACCCAGCATCCAGGAACTGACAAGTCAAACAGGGTAGCAACAGAAAAATACCAAATTGAAAAGAAAGAAAGAAAGAAAGAAACAAATCCAGGGATCATGGTAGGGTACTTTAATGGCCAGAGATCATAGTAGGGTACTTTATGGGCCAGAGATCATAGTAGGGTACTTTATGGGCCAGAGATCATCGTAGGGTACTTTATGGGCCAGAGATCATAGT
>JAAAKB020256126.1:0-10472 GCA_010014835.2 Apostichopus leukothele | reverse complement strand
AATAGCACGATAGCGGAGTATTGTTCAAGATAATGAACACCAAACACTGTTCTTTTGCTCCGGTGGTTTCAATGGATAAACTTATCATCTACAATGTCGATGGAAAGGGGGACTGGGGTTGAGATTGGATCAAGTTTGGTTTTCGTAAACAGACTCTATCCTTTTTGACTTCTTAAAAGATATCATGTACATTATCGAGGAGGTGCTGTCTGCTCAATCAGGACGTAATAAATCGATCTATCGGTTCTCCCAGCCCTCTATATGTTTAACTAAAAACCAACAATAAAAATCATTGCAACGTGTTATATCAAAAGAAGTACATCGGTTGATCATCGATAAAATAATATATAGATGTATAGATGTTTTTTTTAAAAAGAAGAATACAATTCTCCTCGTAAATAGATACTTCATGATGCGTATCATGCATATATTATCAGGAATCGGCCATTAAGGGCTCCTTGTATAAATTGTATTCCATTTATAGCATGATACATTTCAAGCTCTCAAATTAAAATACATTAATTGATTTTGTTTCAAGGTATTCGAGTTTAAATATACACAATTTCAATCCTTCCATTATTTTTGTTTTTTCTCCGCAGTTGAATCTTCTGGATAGCCGGAGAAGCCTTAACGTTTCTATTTTGTTGAATCAGTTTAAAGGTGGAAATGTAGTTACACTTATCCAGGATATGAAGAGCCATGATATTGGTCTGGAAAATCTCAAAAGTCTGTTAAAGGCTTTACCAACAACAGATGAGGTAACTTAAAATAATTTAACGGTTTTATAATGTTTTAATGTTTCTTCTTTGGAACTAACCTCTTCGTCTTCGCAAACTAAGTTTGGTAATTTTACCACTCGATTAGCCTGTGACATCATACTTAAAAGAGAAAGCAAACACGCAATTAACCCTTTCCAAAGAAGCACTGAACAAAACATAGGGTATTTCATTTCATTAAAAATAAAATGGTATAGTAATAAGGCTGATTGCAGTTTTCAATAGACATTGTATATTCATATGTATGCTAGCACGTCATGCATAAGTAATACGGGCATTCAAGGTATTATAATGAATCATCACGCCATATAGCCAACATACCAGCGACTTTTATCACTTGTCATACATTACTTGGTTTGGAAAGTAAATCCAGTTACTGTTATTTTGTAATAAACTTAAACTGTGTTTTGATAAAATTAGACAATTTCTCTATTCTCTAACCACTCTTCAGTGTACAACTGCTGTTTCGAGTGTCCATACAATAGTTACATGTATGGTAGCACAACTATTGTATTTTTGCTTGTGCGCCAGTTAGCAGTAAAACAAAAAAGACCCTGCGAACTAACTATCTTTAAAGGCCATCAGTACTGGCCCCAAGCATCCTTTAAGTCCTCAGTTTGAACAACGAAAGCATTCTCAGACATTGGAAATGGGTTAAAGCCAATGAGGCAAATGTTTTGAGAATGTCATATAACACCTTTGAGTTTTGAACATGTAGAACCATTACTCGTCTTAACAGTATTAGTGAGGGATGTATGGGGTGACGGTGTGCAAATGAGGTGGTGTGCAATGGGGTGGAGGTGCAAGGGGGTAGTGTGCAATCAGGTAGGGGTGTAAGGGGGTAGGGGTGTAATTGGGTGGTGTGCAATGGGTTAGGGGTGCAATGGGGTAGGGTACAATCGGATGGGGTGCAATCGGATGGGGTGCATGGGTGGTGTGCAATGGGTTAGGGGTGCATGGGGTGGGTTGCAATAGGGTGGTCTGCAATGGGGTAGGGGTGCAGGGTGAATGTCAATGTAAATTCCAATGACAATGACAATTCCAATGTGTACATTTATGTATAGGAGAGGAAGTGGTTACACAATCTGTTTCAGAAGGGCAAACTGATAGTTAGAAATTCACAATTAGTCGCACCCACAGTCGAATGTAACTATGGATTGGTAGTTAGCACTTTATATAGAGCCGTGGTCGATAACACGAAATCTTTTCAACTCTTAAGGTTTGTTCTGGTCAAAGGTTCAACTTAATTCGTGTCTATAAACACGATATTGTTCGCAAAGATGAACATATAAAGAAACAGGATAATAAAGTATATATCTATGAAGAAAGCCGGAGAGCTTCTAAATACGATATCCACTGCTCCACATGTGGGCTTCAAAAGCCTATTAATGCGTAAAATGAAATATGTATATATTTGGGGAGTTTTTATAGAGGGCCTACTGGTGAAAGGATATTTTAATAGATGGACATTGTTTGTCCATCCTTACATCCTTATATGCGACACCGGCATTATGATTCCTGGCCAGGACACAGGGGGACGTGACCCCCCCCCCCAAGTGCAGAATACTGTCCCCACCATCTGAGCCAACATTATGTGTGCAAAATGTCAACAATTTACAGGACATGAGTATTATGCTCCTCCTTAAATTGTTGGTTTCCACCTACCTAATACTTCCTGGCTAGGGGCCTGGTGCATTGGATACCGAGTTGCAATGTGGCACGTCATATCAACTTCGTGCCCATCCTTGCATTATACAGACCCTGGATTTTGCACATTGTCATTCGAGGCAAATATAAACTGTGTATAAAGGGATTCTAAGAGCAACACGACTTTCTACATGTACTGTATGAGGTACTGTTTAACGACAATATGATGTACAATTGTGCACCGAAATACTATTATAGATTTATAATTGTCACTATATTATTACATTTATTTTCCTTTTGTTTTATCATGTACTTCATGAATAGGTCGACACGTTAAAGTCATTTGATGGTGACAAGGACAAGCTTGGTCAAGCGGAGAGATTTTATCTTCAACTTATTCAAATACCAGAGTAAGTTCAAGCCTCATCCTTGAGGGGTGATATCCAACAGATATCCATCCTCCTGACATTTTCTAAAATAATTTGGAGCTAGTATCCTTTAATAAAACTAACATTTTACTTACTATTTATAACAGTTGGTGCATTTCGAATGGATAGCTCCCCATGCATCCGGACATCAAACCATATGGGGTATTTAGAGGGAAGAAATTTATTAACTTCGTTTTTGCGTCTCCTCTGTTATTTTTTTGTTCGGTCATTTTGGGGGTCGTTGTGTTATCTTGGTATAAAATATGGTATGCTTGGAGAAGCATTAGTTATTAAAATCAATAATGTTGTTTTAACATTTTCTACTTCATTCGCGAAGAAGCTGACAAGGTAATCTCCAATATTTCAGGACGATTTGTTTCTTTCAAGGATAGATCCTGCTGAAGATTCTCTTCAAATTATTTTAAAGGAACATTATGTTTCACCAGATGTTATTTAAGATTGAATCGCACAACATTCATGATTCGCAGTGTTTCTTGAATGGAAAACAAAAGTGACATTTTATAAATGCTGTTCGATATTAAAATCCCTTGGTAATATACTTCATTAATTCGGCTGCATGGTAAAGTTTCAATTCCCAAGAAAAGTGAAAATATGAAATGTTATTACTACTAGTTATATCGAATAATTCCGAAATTAATGCAGTCAATATTTATCCGAAACAAGTTAACAAACAAACAAAAAGCCACCGAGAATGGATATTGGTTACCAAAGTAGTAAAATGTGTCTGGTCTAGCTTGAAATTCATTACAGTACTCCGATGGAACGTTTCTTCTCTTTTAATTATATGTAGTTTTATCATAAAATTCAACCACATGCGGATACGTCAATCTATACTAAGATTTGAATTGTGTTTATTATTATGTTGGTTACATGCTTAGTGTATACAACATCTTGGCATGTCAAATTCCTAAACTTGCAAAGATTAACCCATATTCCACTTGCCATCAGTTCAGTTAAATAACTAATGCAAAGTATGGTATGCTTCAAGAACCTTAAAATAAATAAAAGATACTTTTTCAACTAATTGTATTATCACAAATCCTTTCCGATTCTAGTATGCAAATTAGGATATATGCTGAGATACATATGTCAATGAAGTACTTTATACAAGTCTAATTACCTATAGTTATATAGTTTGTGCTTATGTATTTGCTTTTGCCGGAGACGTTGCCAGCTCAACCAGCTAATTGATTCGCACAGATATTAATATCTAGGCCCTCGCCTCAATTGAAATATAATACTAATTAATTCACACAGATATTAATATCTGGCACTCGCCTCAATTGAAATATAATACTAATTAATAAGCCCATATATTAATATCAAGGCCCTCGCCTCAGTTCAAATATAATACTAATTAATTAGCCCATATATTAATATCAAGGCCCTCGCCTCAGTTCAAATATAATCTAACAAATTCGCACAGATATAAGTTTCTAAGCCCTCGTCTCAATTTAAATATAATCTAATGAATTCGCATTTATATTAGTATCCAGGCCCTCACCTCAATTCAAATATAATACTAATTAAGTTTCACATGTATTTGTATCTAGGCCCTCGCCTCAATTTAAATATAATCTAACTAATTCGCACAGATATTAGTATCTAAGCCCTCGCCTCAATTTAAATATATTCTAATGAATTCGCATTTATATTAGTATCCAGGCCCTCACCTCAATTCAAATATAATCTAACTAATTCGCACATATATTAGTATCTAAGCCCTTGCCTCAATTTAAATATAATCTAACAAATTCGCATTTATATTAGTAAACAGGCCCTCACCTCGATTTAAATATAATCCAAATTTACTTGACGACGAGTGAAACGACTTAGTTCAATTTCTATGTGAACATACCGGTATTTGAAACCGAAGATATTTGAAAATAATATTTACTTAATTAAATTCTTACTAAATATAACTCTCTGATTATGGCCAATTTCTCCTTCCGAAAACTAATATAATCATACAACCTTGCTAATTTAGCCATCAAGGTACTATGTTGACTGTTTTTTTTTATGAATACAGTGTAATTTTCATGAATTATATTTTGCATTGACAGCTACAAACTCAGAGTGGAGAGCATGTGTCTGAAACAAGAGTTTTCTGACTCGATGGAATACGTTGTCCCTAACCTGGAATGCCTTATCCAAGCAGCCTCTGGTAGGTATATGCCATAAACACTTTATTCTTTTAAGTACAAACATTTCATTGAGTTTAGGCATTTGTACCTTTTGACTTTCTTCCTGAACCCGAGAACTTTACCAAACAAAACCTTATGTGCACCTGATTACGCATACACAGTAGACTTGTTTACTCGTTTCAGGTAATTGATTTAAACGAACACGACAAGACAAAAGGAAATTATCCTTAACTATTGAAGTAATCATTTCCACAATTCCTGTCTGTTTTTATGTAAGGAAGGAAACATCCCCATGTCAACAATGAACTAGTTCCAACGGTAACCAACAGCTTGGAGCGGACATAACTGTTAACTTGGAATGTTGTTATTATAGAAATGTTTTTTATCATCTCATGTATACGTTGTATGCTAGAATTGTATAGGACATGTCTGTTGTATTGCTGTTATATACCGATTACTGTTCGTTTTAGTATCACTATAAGGTTGTAGTGTTAATGCGGCGGTTATGTTACTTACATTTACTACATCTTTTTTATTGTTGCGTAACTTTTAGTAATATTGTACTGTTGTAGTACTTAAATGCAGCGATCTGCGACTCAGTAAAGATATATACTAAAAGCAGATATATCTACTCTACACAAAGCATGCATTATGCAATGGTTACTTTATGTTTCTAAAAATCATACATTGGCCTCACTACCGTAAGAGGGATATTATTCCAAGAGTTTGATTATTCCATGGCCTCTCATTATTCTCAAGTGTCTTGCTAGAAGTCACGAATTCCTGTCGAGACTGAGTACTTGTATGGAATGAGTGAATATATTGAAAGGAAGAAACATTTTGAGAAATCACCCAATAACGGGAAGGCAAAACAATTGCAGTTTAACAAGATATTTCCACAGGATAAATTATATAATTACTCTATTTTCGTGAAAGCTAGAGTCATACCACAATCAACCGCATTGATAATAAATAAACGCATTTACATATTAAGATGTACAGACACATGTCTAATTCTAATAATTCTAATAATATCTTTATGTGTAATTGCATTTATTTATTATTAAAATATGTATATATGTAACAACTCAAATTACTGTTTATCTTTTTTCACAGAAATCTTAAAATCATCCTCTCTGAAAGAAATCCTTTACCTTGTTCTACTCGCGGGAAATTTTCTGAATGCAGTAAGTACAACATTCCTAGGTCACTTCAGTTGTATTTTAAGCCTCCTCTTAGAAGTCAAAGGTCAAGAATGAATGTGGTATAATATAATCATGACCATCATTTGTGCGGAGGTGGTAAAGTGGACTCCGTCGTGCATGCTGAAAGAGGGAATAATCTTAATTAGACCAGTTACACTTTTTTGAAAACATCCAGTACACTTTTAATTGGCATGTAGCGACTAAGATATGGTCCTTAGAAGGCTTTATAACTCCAAACAGTATATACGTCTGCTCAACATGTAGATGCAGGTTAAATTACACTAGTCCACATTTTATTTGTAGAATGTTGTTCAAATATGTTGTAATTAATGCAGAGAACCGAGAAAAGAAGAGCAAATCCTTCCCGTTAGTGTCCGATATAAGGACGTATAGACAAATATGATACATATTTAATAACTATTTTTGCATTTGTACATTTTCCAGGGTGGATACGCAGGGAACGCGATTGGTTTCAAGTTAAACTCCCTTTTAAAGCTGGCAGAAACCAGGGCAAATAAACCACGAATGACTTTGCTTCATTATGTGGTGACGGTAAGAATGTCTATTTGTTTACTGTTTACATTTAAAGTCAACAGTATTGACCCCTTATATGCTAGAAAGTCACATAATGGTCACCCATGTTGGCCCATAATATGCTAGAAAGTCAGATATTGATCACCAAAGTTGACCACTAATATGCTAGAAAGTCAGATATTGATCACTCATGTTGATTTGTAATATGCTAGAAAGTCAGATATTGATCACCCATGTTGGCCCATAATATGCTACAAAGTCAGATATTGATCACCCATGTTGACCCATAATATGCTAGAAAGTCAGATATTGATCACCCATGTTGGCCCGTAATATGCTAGATTAATTTCAGTTAATCGACTAGCATGTATAAGGTGTAATGTAACGACACTATAGGATATGTACAGTTTAGATACACCTAAACCACACGTCACACATGTACACATGTGTGGAACTGCTCTTGAGACGTGAGAGATTTTGTTGTAAAAACCAGTTCAGACATTAGTTTAAGTACAACCGTCAATTCAAAACACTGTTCAATACTTAGATTAAAGATAATGATCAAATGGTTTCAAACGCCGTGTATTGTACGTTTTCTTTGGCTGGAGGGAAGTCTTTCCAAACTTAATCGTCAGTTTGTTCATTATTTGCAGTCAACTAAACAACATATGTAGAGTGCGGCATGAACTGAACATTGAAATGAAGCTGCAGAAAGAAAGAAATAATAAAGAAAAAATTTCATATGCATTATGTAACTTACGTAATAGTAAATGAAAAAATGACAAAACTCTTGGAAAACTTACGAAAGTACCGAATAGCGAAACACAATACTTCTGTTGCTTCATTTGTTTTTGGCTAGAAAGTATAGTGAAAGTATATTAATTAAAATGTTTATAACCAGAATATGATCTAATGTGAATACACTACTTAGGGTAAGAAACAGCAAATACAATTTACTTGAATTAAAGTTCTCTCGTGGCAATGGCACCCATAGGACCCATCATGTGAGGTAAACAACCGGTATACTTCTAGTAAGCTGACTAATGACACCGACATGAATGCAATATTGTTGAATATTTCAATAATAATGACGGCAGGCCGTATTCTAGGTAGGTTTATATGGTCATGCACATCGAACTAGACGATTCTGTGGTATTTGTGTCAGATCTAGGGATTAATGCGAGTGAAAACTGTGTGTCCGGAGGGGGCCGAGAGAAGGGCTGCAATATTTTTGGAGCATCGATAATTTTCTGCAACCTGTGTTTATCTATCTACTGTTTTTGCAAGGCACGTCATTGCTGCCGAATCAAATAGCGCATCCTCTAAGTCTCGTCCTCTCATTGGTACGATAAATGTATATATAGATCAGATATCTGTTTTATATCGACATTCTATTCATTATCTAGATGGCGAAAGAGAAAGATAAATCTCTGACGAAGTTCACTGATGAACTCGTCCATTTAGACGAATCAGTAAGGTAACTTATTTGATAATATTTTGTTGTAACACTTTATGTTATTTTTAAAATATTCTACCGCTATTAGCAGAATGATTCGGTTTTAATAAAGTTTGCCTGGAAAATTACTTTGCATAGGGTCTAAGAAGTATTTCAAAGGCAACCGATCGTTGGTTTGAACATGTGTAGTATCTTTGGTTTCGGACTCCCGCAAAGGAAATATGCTACATGCAAACAAATATCTTAATATAAGTCTAAATAAAATAAAACTGTTAGCAAACTGCTTATCCACTAGAGAGCCTGTGTAAGAGAATGTATAAAAGTAAGTTGGCCTGGTCCTAGCAGGATCTTCTTCAAAGGCTGAATGACAAGTAACAGTAACAGAAGGGACAAAAACACACACAGAATACAGACATGTTAATGAGCACGGTGAACACAAAGAGATAGATGTAAGGGGATTAGTAGACAAGGGATGGAGAGAACGATGATTTTGTAATGTTTGAGAAGTCAAAGTATTCATCCTGTTACGTAGAGTAGTTAGTAAAGTGAAAGTTTCAATGTTTACAGTCTTGTATCAAGGCAAGGCCTTTCTCACATGACTTTTACAACATTTATCCCCTGGCCATTTGGTAACTTGTCACTCCCACATGCCCATTTGTGCACAATTCACACCGTCGTTCCTGGGGCACTACAGTGCTCCACATCAGCTTGTCACGTGGGGAAGTTTCCATACGTTACAGCCACAAAATCAGTGCTTGCAAAGTACTATCTTTTCCAGTTACCGCTCATTTCCCCATTTATACAGCTGGGGGAAGAAAGGCAATCGAGATAAGTGCCTTCCCCAAAGGACACAACGACAGATCGCAATTCCATTGTCTGTCCCATTTGACCTAGCCCACCCCGCCCCTCCCCTCCCCGTCTAGGTTTGCAAGGTAATTGATTTGGTCAGGACTCGAACCTGCAATGCTTAGATCGCAATACCATTGTCTGTCCCATTTGACCTAGCCCCCCCTCTCCCCCTCCCTGGCTAGGTTTGCATTGTTTCATAAAGTAGGAGGACATGGTCACGAATTTGTTCGTAGTTTGAACAGGAATGATTTTTTATTCCCTGCAAGAGGTAAAGGAATGGTGATAGTGTGTGAGTGATACCTTAGCTTGTAAACTCTTGTAACTCCAAAACTGTATGGTGAGTAAACTTCATATTTGGTACATGGATACATTATATTGAGCACAACAACCCTTTTATTTTCTGCAAAGGGCATTTGACATCAACAGATGTCAAATATGTGAAACCCTTATAAAGAGGATAACTCAAAAACTATGTGCTTGGATGCAATTCATATGAAGCCACCTTATTTAGTACAAGAAGCCCAGTGTTTTCTGTGGAGGTTAAAGGTCAACAGCTGGTCAAAATCTGAAAACTTGAAAAATAAGATTACTCAAAGAGTAAAGCTTGTATGAACTTCATATTTTGAATTTGGATCCACCATATTGTGTATGATATCATCACTGTTTTTGGTGGAGGTCAATAGAGGTCAATGCCTAAAACTCTGAAAACACGATAACTCCAAACACAAAGATTGGACAAACTTCATACTGTACATGGTATGTGGTTGGAGCACAAGATCCGTATTGTTTTCTGTGGAGTTCAAAGGTCGTATGAGGTCAACAGAGGTCAAAGGCTGATAACAAGATAACTCCAAAAGTGAAACTCAGATGACCTTTATCCTTGGTAAGTGGATCCACCTTATCAAAATGTAAGAACTGTCCCTGCACAATTTTACATTAAAAGTTCTCATATACACTCAAAAATGTTGTTTACAAGCAATCACCAAAGGTCTTAGCATTCTGGTTATATATAGGGAGTGATGGCACATATGTATACTTCTGTGTGACGATACTTTTCTGCTATATTTTGTCATTACATTAGCACTGAAAATAAAACAATAAAGCACTGTAAGACACAATTTCCTTGTGAACTTTGTCATTTCAATAGCCTGTATAAATAGCTTAAAGTCTTCCAATAAGTAAACTGCTTATAAGACCTAACCATGTTATGCATTCCTCCCCCCACCCCCCTCTGTAAATGTCACTCCTGAGGGATCAGTTTGCTACTTAAACCATTTGTATCAATCTCCATTACTGGAGAGCTCAATGGGACCTTGGTTAACTCAGGGCCCTAGTGAGCTGTTATGTCTGAGAAATAGTGTCGTAAACTCTCTGCTTCCATGCACTATATGTATATATATATATATATATAT
>JAAAKB020256105.1:0-10473 GCA_010014835.2 Apostichopus leukothele | reverse complement strand
CAATCCTTTTATCAAAGGTTACAGAATGTGTTGGTTAAGTTGGAGGGGGTGTGGGTAGGTTGAGGGGGGCGTGGGACAGGTTGGAGTGGGTGTGGGATAGGCTGGAGGGTGTTGTGTTGGTTGGAGGATGTGTGGGGTAAGTTGGAGGTGGTGTGAGTAGGTTGGAGGGTGTGTCGACTAGGTTGGAGGGGGTGTTGTTCATGTGTAATTTCAAACTACAGTTTGTCCCGTTCAGATTTTTTCTTTAGCATTTATTAAAATGTGATTCAAGCTATTTCCATTCATTCACACAGGATGTTGACATTACTGCATGTACCAGTGGACATGGCAGTATTGTGTTCGGAGATACAGAGGGCGCCATCCACATGTTGAATAGAGACTTGGATCTTGTTAGTTTCAGGGCATATGAACTGAGAGTGTCACATCTGTACCAATTAAAGCAACACAACATTATTGTATCTGTTGGGGTAAGTATATTTAACCTCTATGAAAATAGGTCTGAGCACACACTGCCAGAACCTTATTGGCCCTGAAGCGCTTATAAGTTTCTAAAATTACTTTCAACAGTACTTTCCTTCATACTGTAGCTACCATACTCATGTAACAATTGCTCCAAAGGCCTGTTCAGGGCTAAGAGTTTCTCAAAGCAATTTTTTTTAGGATTTTCAATAATTGATATAGGAATATTTATAGCTTTTAAACCAAAGCCAAATAAACAAAAGAGTGATATTAATAACAAAGAGAATGAATTAAGCTGAATATTTCAAGTTTCATGTTTTTTTTTGTTTTTTTGCATATTCCACGCCTTGAGCACCATTCTGGGTGGATATGCGCGTGTTATAAATCACCATTATAATTATTATTATTATTATAGAATGATGAATCTGGAACAAACCCCATCATTAAAGTCTGGCATCTGGATAAGGTAAGTGTTTTCTCTGTGACCCCTTATGACCTGCTTGTTATTTTGATGAAAAACATATTTCTCTAAGCTTTATGAATCCAAAATAAATATCAGGTTTGCTAGTTTGTACTTTAAGACTTGTACCAGTTTCTGTTTTTTTTCTTCTAATGTAGTGGGTTTCTTGGCGTACTGTACAGTATTTCTGAAAGAATTAAGAAAGCATGTATGTATGTATGTATGTTTGGAGTTAGTGTGGGAAGACCTGTGTTAGAGATAGTTGGGGAAAGGGGAAAGGGTCTATTGGATCAGACCATATAAATATCCAAGTTAGCTCTTAAACAGTTGTTACTACTACTATCTATTATGCAGGCCCAAGGTTCGCATTAGCCGCGAGATTGCGCGATTCGCGCAATTTGATCGCATTTGGAATAAACGATCAGTAAAAAGCCACTTGCGATTATTATTTTTTAGTTATCCCGTCTATAATCCATAAACATCTCGTAAAATTCCTTGTTAGCTTTTCCTTCTATGAAATAAACGAATGAATAAATAATAATTTCTTCCACATGGTTGCCTAACACCACACTAAGTCAATGAGAAATCTAGCCGGCTAAGCCTAACCATCTGTTTATTCGCTGAAATTATGACGCAGTTATAAGATATCCATGGATTACTTTCATTATTGCTGTTACGTTCGACCACATGGTTGCCTAACACCACACTAAGTCAATGGGGTATCTAGCCTAGCCATCTGTTTATTAGCTGAAATTGTGACGCAGTTATAAGATATCTATGGAATACTTTCGTTATTGCTGTTATCTTCGACCACATGGTAGCCTAACACCACACTAAGTCAATGGGAAATCTGCCTAACCATCGGTTTGCAAATTTTTTTTTTATAAAAAATCACACTTTGCGTAGGATTCGGGTAATAAATTAGGAACCGGGTAATATCGCGTCGGGCGGGTACCTTCGTTATTGCTGTTATCATCGACCACATAGTAGCCTAACACCACACTAAGTCAATGGGAAATCTGCCTAACCGTCAGTTTGCCAAATTTTTTTTTTTAAAAATCACACTTTGCGTAGGATTCGGGTAATAAATTAAGAACCGGGTAGTATCGCGTCGGGCGGGTACCCGGGTATCCGGATAACCCGTGCAAACACTACTTTCTAAAGATTCCACTGCTAAAAGGATTTTAACTGAATTTGTTTGGCTAAGTGTGAAATTGTCCATGTCTTTAGAACAGGGTTTCTAAATATGCAGCCCAGCTGCCAAATCCAGCCTACAAAACAATTCGCATGCATCCTGCAAAAACATATCTGCCCTTAATCTTGCACTAATTAGATATGCACACCCATCAGACCATAGGCTTGATCGCCCTTTTGGCCTAAACTATGCATGTCTCAATCTTGGTATACTGAGGTCATAATTGTCTGGCCCTCTGCTCTAACCAATATTCATCCCGGCCCTTGAAGGAACCGATGCTTTAGAGAATATAGGACGTGTAAGGGATGCATTACATAATCTTGCCTTATTTCTGCTGTTTTTAATGTCCCCTTCTCTATAGGTCGTAGACTGGATTGTTGGTCCTGGGGAGAAGTTGTTGATTTCGCAGAGGAGTATTGGTAGGAACTTCTCATCCGCAGACCAGCTCAGGAGAGAACATGAAAAGTTTGAGCTCAAGTGCACGGTAAGTTTCAAACAAAGTAAAGAAAGGTTTCAGGAGTTAACAGAAAGTTTTATTTCTAGAGTCAGCCTTGTAAATTCTGAAATGATGATTGTGTGATGACATTTCTTGTACTTTGAAAGAGCAAACTGTCTGGATCTCTGACTCTGGCACAACTCTTACCCGTCTCCAATCTACATTGGCATTTTCAATTCTACACAGTTGTTGATGTTTTTTAATCCTGGATGTCTCCCTCCTGGGGCACCTGTCTACCTCTCCTCCTTCTTAATCTACCATCCAGAAGTCAACTTTGTTATCTTTCATAGACTTAAATATGTCAGAAATTTTGCATATTTATTTTATGTCAGTTTTGATATGACGCTAAGCATGCCACATTTGCCAAGCTTATTGATTTATCACTGACTTTAATCATTTAAATTTCTAATAATATGAAAGTTAATTATTTTAACTTATACAAGAAAACTGTAGATCCCTTCAGGGATGAAATTGCATCCTTTCTCTAGCTGGGCAGGGCTTGAATCTGTCACCTTCCAATTGGGCAAGCTTTTATTACTTGTAATGACTACATCTGAGATCACTAGTCTCCATGTCACTGTTGAATAGAATTTCAGGGTTTTTCGTAGTTAAAATGGTGGTTACTTTAATCCATGCAGGACACTTATGGCAATTACGCTGAACTACGTCATACCGCCTACGACTTCATTAAGGAAGGACATCCCAAGGCTGACGACATTGACGTCCAGAGAGAGTACATGGACACCGTTTGCAGGAACTTTGCATCTCGGCTGGAACGGAGGAGGAACATGGTCATATGCTCTACCAGATTCCATAGATTTGCTGAAGATGTAAGTCTTGGTATCTTAGATAAAGTCAGATTTAGGTCCGGATCGATTGATCTGTTTCTAAATATTACATTGAGATACATACTGATATATATTAACAGCGCAGAAGGATAAAGAAGTCATGATTGGGTCCTTGATGTATCTGTTGCTAAAAGTTTACTGAGGGTTGATAAACAAGAACTAATGGCCAGTGCTTTAAAGCTGGATTTGGCCCCCGAAAACCGGATCTGTTTGACAAACATATATTATTGGCAAGCACTGTACAGAAGGTAGAGGTCCTGGTGGAAGAGTGTTTTTTATAGACTTAGAGAAAGATACAGATACTTTGTTACCAGCTATATATATATATATATTAGTCAATTGGCTGCCATCTTGTTACACTTTTCATTGTGTTTTAGTTTCCTGAAAAATGGGGTATAGGTAATATTGGCATAATTGTAGTAATCTTTCATAAGATTATCCTTATCCCTACAGTAATCTATTATTTATTTAAAATGTTTTTTTTTCTTAGGCCTTTGTCACCATGGATACCATTATACAGATTTGCCACAGTGAAATTCCAGTGGAATCAGTCCAGGAGGCGGAGTCAGCGTTAAGAATTCTTACAGAGAATCAAGAGAAAGCCAGTGAGTTGTTTGTAACATCTCATTAACGATAGTAATGATAAAAGAAGTAAAAAGTATCAATAGTGACGGTAGTCCTTTTAATAGCTGTACAAACAGATTTGTATGTGGCTAAAAGATTTATATTACACCTATTTTTAGGGTGGCAATCCAATCAACTGTTTTTGATCCATTAATTTTTTATGTTTACAATATAGATTAGGATGTCCAATTAGAACTCTGTAGATTACTCCTGGATAAGTTATCCACACTCATTTCTCAGAAACTCACAGCTTCCAGATGCTAGATTTCATTGGCTGAATTTGCCACTGTTTATCCACTTGATCACTTGGTGTTCCATCTTGTTCCCTAATGTTGTCACATATCACACAGATAAAACTGCTGGCAGAAAGCTGGATGTTACTTCTGTCCTGTGAGTTTGTGCAGTTACAATGAAATACATCCTCACCCATAGCATAGATGATGAGATATGAAAATGGTCACCATGATTTGGTGTAGAATATTATTGAAACATATGTCAAATGTCAGACCTGTAGCTGTAAAGTTGTTGCTGGTTGGTTGCATTAATACCACACTTGCCAGACAACTGCAAGTGTAGTTCATGTCAGATCTGTTGATTTGCATTCAAATATGCTTTGCCTCTCTCAGCTGGTGCTATCTAGCAGTTGATTAATGTAATCTAATCATTTGATGACAAGAAACTTCTAGTTGCTGCCTATACAAAACTTTTGATAAAAATTTAGCTCAGATATGATGTAATTCCCACCGGTAAACATTCACTTTATGTTTCTGTATCTGTCGTCTGTTGAAGACGGATTTGCTGAAACAAACCAAAGTGAGATTAAACTGCAGAAAAGTTACTATCTAGGGAGTCTTTGTTGGTAGCAAATTGAGTGTATTTTTCTTTTTTTCTTAGGTTACCTTACAGACAGGGCAATCCAAGAAGGTCACTCACTTCTAGAAATGCTGGGCTTGCCAATCAAGAACGCATTTGGGCGAGACATCACCCCAGACCTGCGGGAAGAAGAGCAACACGTGAGAGACTTAATCGCAAGACTCCAGGGTAGGAAAGCGAGCAGCGAAGACCTCGTCCGAATCCGCCATCTGAAATTGACTCAGATCATCCAACTACGCACATGTGAGAAAGATACTGAACAGGTAATGTTGTGATGTCATCTAATGGTATTTTATTTATCTAGAATTCCAAGTTAAATAAAGTCTCAAAAAAGAGGGAAATTTAACATTTTAGATGTAGTTTAGCAGTTTTGGGTTTATGACTTTTGTTGATCATTAATGACGGAAAATACTGTAGTTCTGTGTATAAATACTGCCGTGAATATTTGCATCTGTGTAGCATTATTTTCCCAGTGTGAATAGTTGTGATTGTGATGCAATACCAGGTAAGTGTGCTTCAGTGATAAAAATTGAAATGTTATGAAGAGCAGAAACGTGAAATTGAATTTTTGAATTTAATGATGAAATTAATAATTTATTTGTTTCTCAAACAATAGGCAATCATGTGGCTGCTGGAACTGGTGGAGGTGATGATCAGACAACATATTGATATAGGACACACTCCTCAAGAAGCAGAACAACTCAAACAAGAACATGAAAAATTTGGCTTCACTGCAAAGGTAAGAAAAAAAATCTTTTCAATTGGACAAACCTTTGGTCTTCCTTACTTCAGTCTGGGCATGATAACAGGGGAATGACTAGACTACTGCAGCCATGTAATTTTATAAGTTGTAAAAAGCGTATATTTTAAAGATTTTTTGGTAACAAATGATTCACATATTGTACAATTCTTTTTTCACCTGAAACATTATTAATTTAAAATTTGTTTACTCTTTTTATTTTTGTAACAGGAGAGTTACGAGTACGGCAAAGAGCTTGTGAAGACATCTCTGGGACTTCGTAGATCATTGAAGCTGGATCTCCGGCCAAATTATGATAAAGCACAAAGATTGGAGAGTGCCTGGCACCAGTTCTCTCAAGCTTTGGCTGAGAGGTCTTCAAGGCTGTCAGTTTCGCTCATGTTTCACACAAATTTTGACCAGGTAAAGCATAGTACAATTTATCTTTTCCTTTGAGCTTGACATGGAGTTTCACCATGACATAAATCACTGCCTTGTAACCTGTTGTAATCAATCATTTATTCCTTTCTAACTTCCTGAACTCAAAATCCCTTATTTGCCATTTTCACTGTGATGCATCAAATAAAGTGTGTGTGATCCCTGTGTACATACATGTAAAGTGCTGTGACTTATGACTGTTATCCACAGCAGAGGACTACCATAGTGATTTGCCTCAGTTGCTGTTAAACAGGACTTGTAATCCCTTTTTAGCCAATCAGTCTTTTCTCTTTCAAAATTTATATGTCAATTCTCAGTCTGATTTGTGTTCATGATTTACTATTGGAAAGGACATTTAAATAGAATAGTTGTTGATTGGTGTGAAGTGAAAAATTTATGCCTTACTCTGGGAAAACTTGTCCAATTGTCTCAAACGAGCACCCCTAATCTTAAACCATTCCAACAAGTCAATGATCTTGGTATTTCTTTTGGTGGTGACATCAAGAGATGGTAGATATGTATCATGAAAAGGCTTAGGCTTAGCCATGGGTTGTGGGAAAGGGGGAAAGGGGGAGGATGGTGGGGAGGGTGGGGAAGTTAGGGAGGAGAGTGGGGAAGAGGACCGATGGAGGGCGGATCGAGGCTGAAAATTGAATCTGAAATATTTTGATGCTAAAATGATCACTGAGGTTAAGTTCTTGCCCTACCCACATCAATAGTTCCTATACAGTACATTAACAACTTGGCAAGCACTGTCAGCCTGGAATCCCATGCATAACATCAACATTGAGGCCCAGCTATGATTTGTATTGAGGCTATAGCCTAACGTTAGTTATATATTCCGTAAGGTACATACGCCGGCAGTGATGGGGGTATTACCTGCAGAATAAATATTTGAATTCACCCAACTGCTACTTTAACTTTATTCTGTATCATTATTTCTAATGTCATAGTACTGGGGAAATATCATCACTGCACTATCATAAAACGTTGGTAACATGGTGGTCTGCAAGAAAATGTGTGCATTGACGATAATACTAGCCTACCAATGGGTAGGTTGGTTACATATCTGGTAATGGTATACATAGTAGCTAGGCTCATGCTGTAGATGTGATGTCATGCATGGGAATCCAGGCATACAAGGCATGCCTTAACAAATTATTCAGTTTTATTCAATTTCAGAAAGTTTCAAATTAGTTGCCTTTTTCTATACATGGTGGGGGGGGGAGGGGGTTTGTTCAATTTTTAAAATGGGGAATGCAGGACTACTGTATCGGTCAGCTGGTGAATTGCCTTGCTTTGAGATATTTCGCTGCTATCCAACACTCGAGAATTTTAAAAAAGAACTATACAGTAGCAACTTTAGTAAATGATTTAAAAGAAATAAGATTTTTAAAAAAAAGACATTTTACGATCTATTTCATATAAAAGCTCTGAAAAAAAAAAAAACTTTGATTAACTAGAAGCTTAGCAAAATGAGGCACCCCTTGCGAGAGTGACTCCTTCCTCCTCAATTACAAGGATACCGATCTTAGTTTAATCTTTCTCTGTTTCAAGTCAATTTCTCATCTTTCAAATGTTTCAGCAAATTCATTTTCCAAAGTGACAAACATTCATCTCAAGCTAAAGACGAATAAAAAAATATCACACCGAGAGGACAAAGAAGCACTACTGCCCTTCGTCTATTCTTCTGCAGCTTTGTCGCCATTATCGTATCGCTGACTCCGAAGGACAGCTGAGGCCAGAGAATCGCTCGTAAATGACTAGCGTAATTGATCGAGTGCTGCGACTTCGCAAGGCTTAAGAAGAATGTCTCCCCCACGAAGAGAAAGAACAAAAAAGTCGTGCTCCTTACGAGACATGGCAATTTTCGTTTTTTGAAGGGTCATCCTCTCTATAGGCTGTATCGACAGTGATTTTTACCCAGTGCCGAAAGTTTCCAACAGTGTATGGTTTGTACTTAACCTGCAAACTGTGGTAAAATCCTGCAGAAGTACTAAATATTCCAAGCACTTGGCAGATGGTTGAAAAGTCAACAATTAAATAGAATTATCATTCATGAGGAAATGATTCACGGACCGTGTAAATTAAATTGTTTTAATTAGCACTCGGGTACTTTCCAGCGTATATACAGTATAATCCCAAGCTTAATATAGATTACTCATTGTCTTTAAAATTAATTTATGCATGCATCTCCTAATTTCGTCAAAGTTGCTAAAATTTCCCAAAAGTAATTTAATCCTACAAAAATGCTAATGCCCATTGAAGAGCTCATTAAAGTACAAGATTAGATATATTTAAAATACTTATTATACTTATTATACTAATCATACTTATTATACTTGTGTAAAAGTAAGTTGGCCTGACGTACTTTTACACATTCTCCTACACAGGCTCTCTAGTGGATAAGCAGTTTGCTAACAGTTTTATTTTATTTTGACTTATTATACTTACTATACTTATAATACTGTATGTCATAGTGTCTGAGCTTAGCTAGAGGAAATATACGTTCCCTTCGTTTGTCTTGCCCATAGTTTGAGTCAAACACAGTTATGTCTTAAACATCACGTTTCCAGCATGCACTTTAGATCTGAATGCTCCACATCTCCTGGGGCTTATAGACTATTATATGTACTGTACTGTCCTGCAGGTACAGAAAAAATCTAACATATTCCAAGCACCTGAAAACGGTCAATTAGATATCACACCATACATAGAAATTATTCACAAAGGTGTAAATATGGTTAATCACTTGATTGGACGTTAATTCGAACACTGACGCCCAATTCATTAATGTACTATCCCATTGTTCATGATTTCAAATTTTTTGGTTTATTCTTAATATCATTAACGAAAAAATATGAAAATGGACAATTTGCTACACAAACCATGCAAAGAACATAGCAGTCTCGGTAAAACTGATTCACGCCTTTTCATTAGTAATAATGATAGCAAAAAAAGACAAAGACGTTTACGGCAGAATGTCAGTCACTTTAGTTCCAAAATGACCATTTCAGAAGAAGCCTCCTCCGTTTCATGCTTTTTCTCAGTATTTTGAGAAATGTTAATGAAATTCATGTACAAAATATGAACAGTAAATTATCCCCTACTGTACAGTACAGTACTATATAAATATACTACATAAATAAATATATAAATAATATATAATAAATATAGAAATATATAAATATATAATATAAATATATAATATATAATATAAATATAAATACATATAATATAATATATATAAATAAATATATAATAAAAATAAACAAATATATATAAATATACATACACATACATATGCATACATATAAATATATACATATAAAGATATATACATATAGTATATATACTGGCAGTCAATAGTTTCATTTCCGTCTCATCATATCTCCAATATTTTTTATGACAATTGATGATTAATGTGTTTTTGTGCCATTGTATCAATTTGATGGGATAATAGGCCAAAGTGTAAGTTTACAATACACTTTAAATGATTAAACAATGGGAAGGGTGTTAATTATTCAAACCTGTTTGATCCTCCGGCAAACTGAAAAAACAAATAATCCAAACTGCCGAAAATGTTGATGATTGATATAAACTGTTGAAGGCCCTTATGTACATACTGTAGGTATACGGCATACTGTACATACGTGTGATTTGGCGAATAGGGCTCGGATTCTCAAACAAACGAGAGTTGATGAGAATTTCACAAAAGTATTGAAATATTCCCAACTGGTGAATCAAACTAAAACTGAAACCTAAATAGCATCCTGCACTTTATACAGACTTACAGAAACAACAATTTTTATCTTCAATTTCTTTCTTTCTTTTCAATCTATTTCACAATCAGCCATTTCTTTGCCAAGATACCATCCTAGGAAGGGTAACCTTTCTCTCTCCCCAAATGCCTTTGGGAACGAAACGGGCCTGCGAGAGCCGTATTCAATGGCTGCATTCTTCTAGCTCAGCGTACTCCATTTTCACTCTCTTTCAAATCATACCGTTGCCAGGGGCAACCATTGATTACCTGACAAAAAGGTTACTTTGATTTTTTTACTTTACAATGAATTTCCAACGATGTTTAGATTTTCTTTCCATTCTCCAACAGCAGGGGAAGAGTATTGAGTAAGAGTTTGTAGCATGCAGCTCTACTGTAAGAGTATCCCTCTACAAGGTTTGTTCTCACATCTCACCTTCATGAACAAAACAGGACAGTCAAAAGGTATCCTACATTAAAGGATGTGAAGACTCGCGCAAAAAGAAAGTCTAATGCCGGTAATCTGACCTAGTTTCGAATGAGGTGTAACAGAAGTGTTAGACACCACCATCGATCCCAGA
>JAAAKB020256094.1:0-10474 GCA_010014835.2 Apostichopus leukothele | reverse complement strand
ATACATCCAAAATCCTTCTCTATATAACAAAGCAATTAATGGACACAAAGGTAATTAGTTTACGCCCTTTACGGATATAAATGAACTCCGTAATTTCCCAGTTAATTTAATACATATGTTAAATTATATACTTTTCTGCAATACTCTTCTCGTTTCTTTTATATATATATATATATAGTATGTAACCCAGATAGACGATCTAAAAATGTCATCACTTCTCTTAAAAGTACTTTGTTTACAATGACACCACGCTACGGGCCTAATTGCTTAAAAGGAAAATTTGCTTCAATGTGCTCTTAATAACCGTCATTATCAGGCGATTTAATAGATTAAATCCCGCAGAGAGCGATGCGAGTTTCCATACACCATAAAGATAAACAATTTATAGTTAAGATGGTGCTCTCTCGTTCAGCAAGCTTTGTTTTCTATTTCCATTCTTTCTTGTCATTTCTGATACGGTTTCCGTCATGTTGTTATTGTACCTGTCATTGTCTTCATAAATTGAAGCTACAAGGAAGACACAACAATGTATCTTACGATATGTTATATGTTTTGCTTCAATAGCTGACAATGATAGCTTTAAGAGTTACATAAATATTCAAAAAATCGAATCTGTGATTTTCACACATTAGAAACATATCTCCGGTCTATTTTGGACATTAATTTCAAACATTTGAGATTTAATAACCAACTATCCGTTGGGAAATTACGCCCATCGGTATTATTGAGCTGTTATAAAATAAGAAGGAGACATTCTTACTAGCTGACACGACATATGTTCAGTGAGGCGACAAGCTGACAAACACAGTCTTGAAAGCAAGACGTCGAAAAGGAAAATTTTGAAGCGTTTTATTGAATTTAAATTTAATAATCCACAGTAAACTGATAGACTACATACATGCTTTATTATTAACATAGTGAAAGTAATGTGTTGTAAATTGAACATACCCAAATATAATTATATATAGATACCACTATTTCTGAACGTCGTTTACTGAGCTGATACTCCGGAGTTTGTTTCCTCAGTCACCAGATTATGCCTTGATTGAGTCATGCAGTAACACGAATATTCACTTTTCGTGATTTTTAGTCAACAATCGTCACATGCTAAAGCTGTTATTACCACGTGATGCTTCTCTGTTTTGCTTTATAATTACCACGCGATGATATTGTATTATGACCAAATGATCCTATTTGTATTTACAATGTGATCCATATCATTGAGTTATCGTATGTTGCTACTTATATGATGCCAGTATCATCCGTATGTGATTCTTACGTGATAAACATGTGATTCCATTTATGATTACCATCTGATATACATTATGACTGCAATTTTAATCATGATATTTGTCGTTGGTTGTTACTTTAGTAACATGTGATGACTTTACATATGATATCATGTCATTTATGATACCACATGAAGCCATCGATCATTACATTATGAATGATTTTACACAAATGATACTAACCATTACAGTGTGATACGTTGTTATGGTAACCATATGATGATATTTACTGTACCGTGTGATGAAATCGATCATTGTGATTGTTTGATGTTATTTGTTATATAAAGTAATAATTCATTGTAATGACAACCACGTGATAGTATTCATCATACCATATCATATTGTTGTAATTACCATGTAATAACGCCTGATATTATTAATATGACAACCATGTGATGCTGATTATCATAAAATGTCATGCTTTCTAAGCTACCATGTAATACCGTCTGATGCCATTAACGATCACATTGTGATGCTATTTATGATACCATGTCATGTTTATTTACCATGATATACCGTCTGATGCTATTCATGATTACTATGTGATGCTATTTCCCATACCCGGTCATGCATGTTGTAGTTATACCATGTTATACCGTCTGATGCCATTAACGATCACTATGTGATGTTGTTTATCATACCGTGTCATGTTTTTGTATCTACCATGTAAATGCCGTCTGATACTGTAAATGATTGCCATGTTATGCTATTTATAATACCATCTCGTAGCATGTGACACAACTTATCTTATCATCTGTTGACCTAAAAACATCTGATGCATATCATTTTTCATCATTTCATTATTTTCACCATACTGCAAATGAAATCAGAGATTGTCCTCTCTCTTTTTATTAGGGGGAGGGGGTTTATTGGTGGGGTGATGGTCACGCGAAACCTCATAACCTAATTCCTTCACTAATGTTGAAAGTGCTAAGGTGATTGATTTAATCTACGACCGTTGATTTAAGGCTGAAGTGTGGAACAACGGGATATTTCCTAAAGCTACTCGTGATATTGCCAGTTGTTCAACCTTTCGATGAAGTAAATCAATCGTCATTCGCCTGAAATTCAAGACACCGATGAAACGGAATATTCGGCAACATTGACGTCAAATTTGCTAAAGGTTGTTTCATATCTACAAATCAACATAGCCTCCTCGCATGATCAGACACCGGAGATAACAAACCAAATGTGGCGTATTTATGATTCGGTGTAATGTAGTTTCAATATATCATACCTATATGCTTCAGACTATATGGCGTGACTACGGAAATAAATCATTGCTCTTTGGCTACTGTAATCCTCACTGGCAACAGTAAAATCAGAGAACTGCAGGAGTTTTGTTTTTCTTGTCTTTGTAATGCAGCTTGTTGGGTTCTACCTTTGCGATATACTAAACAAGCCATGTTATGTCCATATGCTGGATACCCATAACATAACTAAGCTATGTAACTAGTTACAGTCAGTTTTCTTCTACTAATTCGAAAGTTTGGGCTAACTAATTAACTAACCCAATACAGTAAAATATTGTGACTTTAACATTTCAAGAAAAGTTGTGTATTTGTAGCAAATCTTTGACATTTTCTTGTTTCTTTATTCTTGATACGAATTTGTAATACAGAGTCGATAGTATGATATGATATTTATCCTTAAGAAGGTGATTTTTGACAGGAACTTGTGGCACCAAACAATGTTGTTAATAAGAGATATTATACCTGAAAAAATACACTTTTAAGTTAGTTTAGTACAAAGATCGTACCTTATGAGTAGTATGCAATTAATTGCTAACTTTAGAGAAACCATAGCATGATTACATATTCGAAAATTGACTTGATCAAATCGTGACGTTCGGAAGAAATTTGTATGTCTCTAACAAATTCTTAAAGGTTACAGTATACTCTTTCCTAGTTACGTCGAAACTAAGCAAACATGTTATAATGTTATTGCACACTAGCAACAATGAAAATGAAGTTTCTCCATAACGTTCAGGAAGCAATTCAAACTGTCATTTTTCAAAATATTTAAATATAAAAGGAAAAAGGCAGTTCACTCAAACTTACTACAATATCCAACTTCTTTACGCTAATCTAACAGCATCCTCGTCATATTGTACTGTCGGTGTCATTCGGATGGTCTTGTGTAAAGCTCTATTCATTGTCTGGTTTCGTTACTGTTTAAACTGCCTTGTCGATTCCCTGCACGTTTTTGTAGTGTGGGGCTTCCTCTGGTTAAGGAGGTCGTTCTTAAAGACACTAAAGTCCAGTTACGAGCCCTAAAAAGTGGCTCTTTAGCATTCAACAATCCCGAATTACACCCACAAAGATGTCGAAGGATAATGCGGATCTTTCGACGATAATTTGAACTCATAGCGTAAAGAAGAAGTGGATTCAGACAGCACGAAAAAAGCGGTAAAAGTTGCTGCAATGCAAAGAGAATTTCGATTCCAGAACGTTCAAAGATTCTGTGAGGATCCTCACAAAACTCGAACCACAAGGTAAAGACGTGATGCGGCAGCCAACAGACGGCAAAGCTGAGGGCGGCGATTAGTATGATAATAGCCAATCGAACACGTGATTTGTGACGTCTGTCGGGAGCGGTCTGGTGGTTCTGGTTAAAATATCTCAGACCATGAAGGAGCGTACCAGCAGTCATGGAGTAAAATACAAATACGGCTATCAATGGAACACAGTATGATCCCACGAAGAAGATTGGAAAATATATCCTCGTTGCATAAGATGTGTATGGCAAATGACACACGCTGTCATACGGGTATATATCGGCCATTTTAATGGAAGGTGCAGCAAACGAAAATGAGATAGCCCATATGAGAATAACCGTCAAGAAAGCTCTTAACTTGGGATGATTGTTACTAGTGCCACCTCGTCTCCACCGCAAGGGTCTCGCGATGGCCTGGTATCTGTCCAAGCTTAATGCGGTGAAAGTGTACACGGAGACACCTTGAACGAGGAAAGTAATTCCGATGTACAGTTTACACATGTGGGTGGACATGATGAGACTACATTCATGATTATAAGCTAAGTTGACTGGTACAATGACAATCAAAAACATTAGGTCACCTAACGCAAGGTTGACAATCATCAGATTCGGCGGTGTTCTCATGTCCCTGTTTGCAAGCGAGATTACAACTAGACTGGTATTACCCAGAATGCCAATGATTAAAGCCAATATCATGAAAACCATCGAGGCACGACTATTCTCAAAAGCGCAAGGTTGAGTCTCGTTCAACATTCCGGGAATATAGTGATAAATTGATATCTCTTCCATTTTAATATTCTAATTATTGTAGAATAAAAATAAGGTGAAAATAGGCATCAAAGTAACCTATTAGTTGATAATCATCTAGGTAAGTTCAGAAGCATAAATTCCCGGTGACCTTATCTTATGACTTTAGAAGGGTGTCCTTCCCGCTAAAGTACCACAGCTAAATCAACAGCGAGTGCGAATAGCAGACGAATGAAAATAAATGTTCTGGATATCAAGACATTCGTTGATTATATCACAGATCGTAGCGGTCTAGTTTAAACGTGAAACCAAATATGAATTTCGTGTGTTCAATTGCTTCGTAAAATTAAATTCAAATTTAAATCGGACCTAAAACATAGTTAGAAACATCGTTATCGTCGCTTTATAAACAAATATATATATATATATATATATACTTATTGTTCATAGCCTTTGTATGTTCCTTATCATTTCCCGAAATTTCCAAGTAGTCGGAAAATACTTCATATGACTAATACATCTTATAGTACGTGAGTATGGTAACGATGTCGTTTTAGCTTAAACTGTGACAAATTTGAGTCAAAACTTTCCAATAGCAATGACAAATGCAAACAGAAATATCACCAACCATTTGCGGCCTGCTCCGACAAAAGCACATCCACACGTTCCAAAGAATTCCATTTCATACACAAAGAATCGGACAACATTAAGTTTTCGGTACACCCCTATGAGAAGAATTATTCACAGACTTAACGTAAATCTCGAGATAGTCCACGAATTTACATCAGCTGATGAGCGGTCTCACAAAATTATTATTTCTCAATCTGTTTTGTCTGTTCCATGCATCGTTCAATGTACCTGGATAAGATTAGTGAAATTCTCGAGTCCAGAGTGAAAGTTTCACTACAGTCAATAAACCTGCCAATGAAGAGCTGGCCGATGTCTTCGTGCTACGTAGCTGGCTGTAATTTAGTTCTGACACTAGAACACAAACACTCAGTTGCAGTTCCTCGATTTGTTGTACAATTTGCAGCCACCAGCAAAAGATGGCTTATCGATCCGGTTGCATGTGTATGCATCACTCCTATTGGTTGATTGTAAAGGCAGATAACCAATCACAAAGGGGGAGAGATTCATTTCAAGAGTACTGCTACAAAGTAAGAAATAAATTCCTAAATGGTATATGCTGAGGTAGTAGTGATGGTGGCTTAACCGCTCTTCAACATTTAGAAATAAACTACGCAATCGAGTCAGAAGGGTAATAGAAAGATTAACACAAAGACAGGCCAGCATGATAGAAAACACTGCGTCCAATATTTCGTGGACATTATATTAATAATTTATTCTAATTGTAGGCAAAGTATTGAGACGTAGACAAAAAATCGATAAACGTAATCTTTTCCAAGGTTGAGTTGATTTCACCTCCGGTCTCAACAATTGCTCACGTTTTAGGTCCTTCTTATCCTTTTCATTTTGACAGGGAACAGAATTAAACAAAATGACCTTGTCTTGTCTGTTTTGGGAGGGAAAATAAATCAAAACGAATTGTATAAGGTTATGATTGGACTTACACTGAGGTTAAAAAATCACGTTTTTATTTTCATCAATTAATTTCTTGCCTTCTGGTATAAGATAATTACTTGAACTTTATGAAGGCCACTTTTCTGGAGGGCGTTTTCGGATGCAATGTGAAATGTGAAACAACAACGTCAAACTACGTGTTTTGATTTATTGATTTGATTTTATCGCTCAATTCATTGATTGTTTGTAAGATTGATTTACAATGCACCGTATAAAAACGTAACCACAAACAAAATAAACTTACCCTTCACAAAAGACAACAAAAAGGATTTATGAGAAGCAACTGCAATATGGCTCACAAATTTTAAATTGGAAAACGGCGTTACAATAAACCGACAGCCAAATGTGTTACATTAAGAACGCGACACTATACATTAAGAACGTGACATTTATACGGAGTGAGTTTTATTTTTCCAAAACACCAAACAAAAGTTACGAAGTCAACCGACAACTGGAATTTAGACAAAACGATTATAATTCAACAAAAGATGTATTTTAACTACGCGTTCTTTTTGAGCAAAAACAAAATAAGAAAACAACGCAGCAACTTCGAATTATAGACAACAATATTATGCTTGCTCTTTTACAACAACATTATGTTGCAGGGTTACTGATGGTGACCTTATATATAGGCTCACAAGAGGAAATAATGACTTATCTTTATTGGAAAGGGGTGGGGACGGGTCAAAGTTTCATAAGGCCCACATGTTACCTCAAATGTCGTATTTATTCATTAATTTTTTAATTATTTTAAATTATTTTTTATATTGGACAAAGGTGCCAGGACAGACAAAGAATGGTCGCCTTGGGCGCTACATTACCATTTAAGTAGCACATCGGTCCTAAACATCGGCTCAGGTATCACATCAGTAAAAGAATATCTGATTGGTACTTTGGCGGTAATAAATGATATTCAGAATGTAAATATATTACGGACAAAACTATACGTCGAATCACTCGACTTGGCTCAATAATGATGAGTAGCTTCACAACATCGAGAGGAAATATTTGTGTCATCTTCTTCAATTTTCTTTCTTTACTTCTTTGAGTAGGGGTTACACATACCTAGATCCCCTAAAACTAACGAAAAGACACATGATATATGGCTAAACCAGTTGGTATCTCGTACATCGGTCCAATACAGAAAGATTATTTCACCTCTCAAATCTCATGTGAAAGTTTAATTTTATCTTTCTTCAAATTTTGCAGCTAATGTCTAGTTTTCGACGTTCCTGGTGTGATCTTTAACGCCACATTATGTGGTCAGATAGCTCTTCCGGTTTTTAGTTGCGCTGATGGTACTAAATGATTTTAGCGAATTCAATACAGAGTACAATACATTGTATTGTACTATGGTACAATACATTGGCTTTATCTTATACTCTAAGATGAGTTACAGTGTACAATCGTTACCTGTCCCTGGAGAGGAGGGTATATGTCAGGCCTGCGGCTCCTTTTCATAGTTCCTCGAGTCGATTTTCTCATCTGGTCAAGATGTGTATTTACGGGTGATTCCATACTGGCAAATATATAAACATGTCTTTGAGTACATTTTAATGTTGCTTTGTCCTGTCTCCTTCCATTTCAGTTATAGTTTTTTTTGGGGGGGGGGGGTGGGACTCTTCAGTCCTCCAGCACCATCCTGCAATACATCTAATTCCATCTATTGTCACGTGAGCTATATGTATCACCAATATAAGTAAAACTATTAAAACAGTCTAGATGCAAATGAATATCAGTGTCACGGTCAAACACGTAGCAGCTCAGTAATGTTTACCCAGATGGTGGCCTTGATATGGCAACATGTTGCCTCTCTTTATCTTTGAGATTAATCCTGCTCTTGCAATGTTTTATACCGAACGCATATATCTGTTACCTCGACGTATGTGAGATTGTAGTAACTAGAACATTACAACTCTGTACAAGTTCTCTTGTAATCCATATCTGATTACTTCCTAGATTGTTTTACGCTAATACCTATTTTCGGGAGTTCCAAATTCAGAGCTGAAATGAAAGGTTCCGGGAAATGAAAACCGGGGAACTGAAGACAAATAGGCTAGTACGGTAAAACATTTAGGTTTGAATATTTAATACAGTCTAAGGAGCATTTAGCATACCGTTAATAGGTAGCATGTCAGGGTCCCATTGCATGTTGTGTAAGCTCACGAAAAAGAAAAAAAAATTATAGTTATAAAACATACAACATACAATTTTGGTTATAAATGAACTACTTTTAATTACCTAGAGTTGAAGAACCTACTTTTTAGTTGCGGATATTAATGTTGACAGCTGCTTTGCATTTAACAGTTAGAAAAATGAGACAATAAAATATATTACTATTTTGGGCTTTTCTTATGTGTTTCTGTACTTGAATGACGTAAGATAAAACTTACAAAATGTCTGTATAAACACGTTTGCAGTTCGGTATGTACAAATTCAGGACACAAGCATCATGATTGTAAATAACAGAATTATCATAAAACATACAAGACACTAACGTATATCACAAAATCATGGTGACACTATTCAGAAGACGATATACCAAATGTTAAGAGTACCAACACTCTTACTGTCATTGCGTAATTCTAATTACCAAGAGTGTAATAAAAACGAAATAAGGTAGATGTAATCATCAGAACGTGTCATAACATTATGTAAATACTTGTGTAAACGGATGCCGTATTAATGTGTAAGAACATCACAGCTGCATAAACTTACTATATCTTTGTTTGAATCTAAACTGAAAAGTAATCTAATAATGTGTTTTATATATATTAGAGAATTAGAAAAATTGCCTTGGGAGCTATGAAAAGAGTGAAGAAATGTTTGTCTAATTTTCAAACTGGGAGCGTGAACAAGAAATATAAAAAAAGTAAAACTAGGGCCAGCCACATGAGGGGTGGGGGAGCGGGTTGGGGTGGGAAGCTGACACTGGGAGGCTGCCACAGCCCTGGCAAAATCACCCTCGCAGGAGTACGTAGCCATGAAAAGAATTGTATTTACTACTGTTTTCTTTGCCAAATGAGTTGATCATACAACTTTTCTTTTGTTTTTTCTTATTTATTACTCATCTTTTTTCAATTTACTCGATATTTTCAAACACTCTAATGACACGATTTTTCACATTCACTTTTCCGTTTCAATTTCTTCTAAAATTCATGTAGCTCCTTACACTATAGTAGAAGGTAACTTAGGTAATTGACATAAACAAAATAACAAACAAATAATAAACTCACAATATTAGAGAAAAAAAGAACGTTTTCAGCTGAATTGCCCTCATGACATACCACCCACTTTACTGTTGCCAGATGCATTAAACAAATGATACTAAATATATATATATATATATATTTTTAGAATTTACTGGAGCTCCCCAAAATGCACTGCTATGGGATTTTATTGTCGGATAGAATCGAATATTTTACCAAAATTCATAGCAAGATCTGCTTTGGTTGTCAACTTTAGTAACTTTACAACATAATTTGTTGTTCTTTTTACGGAACGGTATGCTCTGGAGTAATATGCGGAGGGGAATTTTCCAGCTAATTTCCACGACAGCCGTGCGAGTTATTTAATGTATAAACTCAGCCCCTTGTTCCGCTTTTAATTATATCCTATAGCATCTTGGGACATGATGTTTAACCAGCCAGTATTACGGACCGGTATGTTGGCATCTTCAGAGTAAATCAATATTGGATGTCTTTCCAGAGATGCCTCCGCTTCAGGCATTTGAGTTCTTTCAATTAATTTTAAGCCTTTTAACTTCTTCATCTACGTCAATTATATGAGCTAAGGCTCCCGTGAATTCTGCAGAACTTACGAACCCTTGCAGATGGCGATATCAAGTAAAATGTGAAATTTATAGCTCCAGGGAAACGCACATCTTTTCAATTTTATTATTATTATTATTATTTTCTGCTTTCGGTGATAGACCAAGTGTGTAGTAATGCTGTGATCATGCCTTAACCTTCTTTTAACTCTAATGACGTAATACGTCTATCTGATTCTTTGAAAAGTACAACACATGCATAGTACGTCAACCCAATAAATAAATAAGATAGGGCCAAGTTTAAGTATAGTTCTACTTCAACTTCTCTCAAGGTTCTTCAACAATGTTCTATGTACATCAGCTATAACGGTGTATCATGAAGTTTCTTCTTCCGCCAAACACCCCCCGCACCCCACGAAAAGTAGCCATATCTAGCCAGTAGGTTTGGTGAGCTTGCTCTCTCATTGTGGTAGGATTAGGATAGATGTTGGTACCCGCCTGTAAGATGAGCAACAAATATTACAAGCAAATAGCAATGAAATCGATTTCAATCAGGTTGGTCGGTTTGGGGGTGGGGGGGGGGAGGTGTAAG
>JAAAKB020256083.1:0-10477 GCA_010014835.2 Apostichopus leukothele | reverse complement strand
ACCCTCAGTGACCGGTCAGTTCCGGTCAATGCCCGGGCATCCTTCTCATTCTACCACCCAAAGTGTTTATTCATGCGTTTTCGTAGTGGATTTTTATCTTTCGAAAACTGCCCGGACTACTGACAGTTGAATGGAGAGTAAAGTAAACATAGCCCAGCAGTTACATGATATCCAGCATCACCATAAACATCCCCGTCTAGAAGTACAACCCATCCTCTCGTCCTTTGCCCTGCAATGATGAAGTTCCCACAGGCCGAAGGATGTCCGAACCGATGCCTTACCCCTCTCCTACCCCACCATGTGGTGACAGAACAGAGAACCATTCAGTCTTCAAAGTGATGGCCCAGATTCTCACTGTAGGCTAAATGTAACAGCTACTTACACAGGGAATCATTCGATATCCTCGTCGCATCTGCCTGGCCCTGCACTGCCCTCAGTCTCTTCAGCTTCTCTTCTTGAACTTCCACTTTCTCTCTAAGCTTTTCCAAGCGGATGTTTTCCTCTTGTTCACGCTGCAAAGAAAATTCAAGGAATAAACTTCAAGTACATACAAGATGAGAGCCAGTGAATATCCCAAAGTCTGACACTTTTTATTTTTGGTATATTTATGTTCCTCCTGTCTGCACCTGTCTCCACATGACCACAGCACTCTGGCTGTAGAGACTCTTGAGTAAGCTCCCATTCAGCACTGCTTCCTAGAGGCCAAACAACTAAACTTAGTGAATCCAATACAACCAGTTTTCTAAAATAGCCTAGAGCAAAACCACTTCAAAAAGAACTTCATAACAAAATAACTTCTGCTGTTAACAAGGCACTCTCTCAATGCAATAGAATACAATAGAAACAACAGTAGCTGGGCTTGTAAAAAACACTCTGAAGAAAACAGAAATGCAGAAATACTATTTAAGGGTGGTGGACAGTGGAAGATAGAGGCCATTGAGAAGGTACTCTGGTGTTATATATATCAAGTTACAGTAGCTAAGCTCAGCAGTTGTAGCCATAGTACTACAGGTACATGTGTATAGAAGACCTGTAGCTGTGAAGCAAATGAAGTTGATTTCAATTGACCAGTGAAGTCAGTTTCGTAGTCAGCAAAAAAAAAGAAATTCTCACCATGCTTGCCCTCACTGTTCCCATGAAAAGTTTACAAATTACACATTCCTCCCATCTCATAAGTAAATGCCATTTGAACAGTAGTTTGTCACTAGAGGTTCTTGTATTCCACTCTGGTAAACAACTACAAGCATTTCACCCTCAAGTAAATGTAGCATAAACTTTTCCCTCAAATAGCTGTCGCCCTAGTTGGTATTTGTACCCTTACCAGGAACTACTGCAGTTCAGTTCAACATTAGACCTTTGACCTCTCACTTCTATATCAACTCTAATATTACTTTGGTTTCATATTTCCCAATCCTAGTTTTATAACCCTTGTCTAATACTGTTGTTATTTTGCTTCCTTCGGTATGACCTTTGACATAATACCCAGCACCACATTGGTTGGATACAAGTAAAGGTTGCCGTATAATTTTATGCATTTTCTTTCAAGTCCAAAGAATTCAATAATAGGGTTCATGAAGGAAAGTGATTTATTTGACTGAGCAGTCATACCTCATTCTCCCTTCTGTAAAACACAATCCTCCAAGAAAAGTGACAACTTTTCAAAGAGCAAATTTACCTAAATCCAGTAGTATTTTGCACTTGCACCTTGGCTGCTACCTTGGCACAGGTTGAGAGAAGAACATTGTTAGCATATTTTGAAAGCAATAACAGCAGCTCAATGCAGATGTTTTACTGGCTTGTGTTTTAATATCATTTTGCTCAAGTTCTTCGGTAACCAAACATGTTTCTTTCTGGTCTATTTTTTGGTATGAGTTATAAGAAGGCTTCATTCTGGTCATGAGTACAAGTAATGTACAAGATCAAGGCTCTAAATGCAGGTGTTTGGTACTTTCTTTTGCTCTAGTATCTAGACTAGATTTCCAAACTTTCCCGAGTAAGAGAACAAGGACAGATCCACCAGGACCAGTGCAGGCTAAACCTGTCACATGAAATCTTTGTATATTGTCCTGGGGTATCTAGCGTTACTTGCTATTTCCGTAAGATTTTAATCCACTACGAAAACGTATGTGTAAACACTTTGGATGGTAGAATGAGAAGGGAGGGCAACGACCGGAGGCGGTCGCTGAGGGTGCACAGTGTTAAAAGATTACCAGGGCATACTAGACATGGTAGAATGAGGTGCTAAGGTTGTGAGGAGACAGGTAAGCGAGGAACAAAGTAAATTTAGCGTTACTTGCTATTAGAACCTGAAGCAAGTTAACTTGTAAATCTATCGTGGGATCTACAAACTGTTGCACGGTAGGAATAAACTTATACTGAGACCTTTATTCCAAAATCAATTTTTTGGGTCTTTACTAAGTAGGCCGGAAACTTTTAAATAAATGAATGGCCTGCCATGGATTTACTCCCATTCAAATCTCCTTCAGCCAAAAGTCAATGATGCTTGACATGATTCAAAAGAAATCAGAAGCAATTTCAAAAAATATCAACAACCCTTCAAACTTGTACTGAGACTTGTCAGAATTTTTTTCTGCAGGACGACCTGCAACTTTCCAATCAGCCAGACTTTTAACACAAACCAGCAAATTCCAGGTTGGGCTCTGGCTGGTAACCTCTGTGAAATATCACCGATTGTCAATTAGCTACACAATTAGTTACACAATTAGTTACACAGTCAATGTTTTGTATACAAAGCAGGACTTTGTTTCTTTGCATGTGAACTATTTACTCAACCAATCATACAACAGTAATTCAATAATTCAATGATGAGTAACTCGCTTCCTAAATATTACCAGGAAGTTTTTTTTACCACATACCCGGATAATGTACTGGAGTCAGTGGAGTGATATATCCTGTGTTCTAGTTTGTATACATACACATTTCATGGGTTTTACACTCACAAAATGCAAAAAAAAAAAAACCCCATGGTCTCATAATTTAGGTTCTTGTACTTGTACTTGTACTAGTAGGAGTACTGTGCATTATCATACTTCTATTCATACTCATGGTTTTGTACTCATACTTAGAAAATATAATAACCATCTTCTAATACTAAGCTTTGTACTCATACCCATACTTAAGTACACATATTATGTACTCATACTTCTATTCATACTCATGGTTTTGTACTCATACTCAGTAAATATCATAACCATATTCTAATACTAAGTTTGTACTCAAACCCATACTTAAGTACACATATTATGTACTCATACTGCTATTCATACTCATCATGGTTGGTACTCATACTCAGAAAATATATTAACCACGTTCTAGTACTAAGCTTTGTACTCATACCCATACTTAAATACACCATGTTCTCATAGTTTTATTCATAGCTTATGTACTCATACCTTGGAATACTGTACTGACTCCATACTTTTACAGTAATTATAAACTTGTAAACAAAACCTCCTTTAGAGGGTTTGTCAAACTATTGCACCAGATAGGGTTTCTAACTCAATAAGCTGCTCTGGCCTAAACATTTCCCCTTGAAATCAGATGTTTCTTTCGTTTTCTTTCAAAAAGTTGAAATGGTGAACAGCATTTATTACAAAACTTGACTTTGTGAAATATTGTCAGCATGGGGGATTACTGGGCCATGTCTTGATAAGAATTTTAAACTCCACTTGATACCTTAAACCTGATTAGCACCAAAGTGGGTTGCAAACTGGATGGAAATTGTTGGAATTCACTATCTTTACGCTTATTGGTGAGGGGGTCGGTTACACAGACAACATGAATTCCAAAAATGGTTGCCGAGAAAATTTAACTACTTATTAAAGTTTTTCATGATCAGCATGCAAGAGGGGGCACAGCAAGGCAATTAACAACTGTGAAATATTTGACATATTTCACAAGAGGGCAACATAAACTAAAACTATTTTATTATTTAACATGTCTAATTAAATCAAATTTTCTACCATACAACTACAGCCAAGGTGCATACAGACACATTTCTCAATTAAGCTCACACAGTGCACAAGATTTACTCATATATGGCTCTCTGAAAATCTTTAGTTCTCTCTCCCTCTCCTTATGACCTTTGTTTGAAGTAAATCTCATAAAAAATATAACCAAAAAAAAAAAAATCACAATTCAAGCCTCAGTAATTTTATATTACAATAATTACTTCAGTCCTGATAGCTGTAACAAAGAAAGTCTAGGTACCTCTACTACTCTAATTTACTTAGCAGCAATCTTTGTTTTGAAAAGCAACAAACTTTTCAGAAGGTCTTAGTTTAGAAACCCTACTAAGTAAGTACTAGTTCCAAAACTTGTACTAACCATAATTGTCCATGGTATTTGGATGCACCTTTTCTTCAACCTGCAACCCCTCCCCCCCTCCCCCAACCAATAGACATATTAAAAGAATTGGTAGCTTTAAAGTCTCAGTACAGTATGTGTTTGCCAAATTTAAACTTTGACCTTTCCAGCTTACTGCACGCAAAGTTCAGTGAAAATGACACCATTATATGCCATTTTCATATCAATATTCATTACCTTCATTGAGTTATCTGGCGTTAAAAATGTTGAGCTAATAAAATTCGCCAGATTTATTAACAGATCATGCGCCAATCAAATCTCTCTTTCTTGTTTACGACCGTTGGGCTTAGGCTTACTTTTACGTTATTGGCTAGCCTGTCCTAGGTCCCTGCTCTTGTATCTTTCTCTCGGTCTTACATATGTAGCTTGTGAAATTGTGTCATTTCCTTCCATTGCAATCAGTAAACAGGTTTTTTCAGACGTTTCCTCCGTGGAATTGTTAAAAGTGGATGATACGAGTATAGGAATGTGTTCAAACTTGATCGGGCCGCATGTGTAGACTATATTGTTTACATTTGTGCAATGAACGTGCTGACATGGGCGGTTGCAGTGATTTTTACGGTAAAAGGTTCGCGCCATAAGGGCAACAGATGATGAATTTCTTTCTTTCGATTGCGACAGCTTTTCTCCATTAAACCCACCTGGTCAGAGTGCATTTAGAATAAGAGACATCGAATCTACTTTTCCGTCAGCAAACACATATTGAGAGTTTATAGACATGTACCTCTTGTTTTGCATTGTAGTATACAGTTCTCTCAGTTTGCTCATGGTTGATTGTGCTAATTTGAGGTTACAACCGATCATACCAAGTATGATAAGAGTTATATCTGTTCGCAGCCACAGGTGAATCACTCACAGGATCAAATAAACCTAATTGTTGCCATTTCCAGGAATAATTTACTTTTGAAAATGAGGACAGACGATTTTATTGTCAATTCTTATACATATGAGACTCTAGCAGCTAAGAAGAGCGGTCCACATTTTCACCACAAAAGGATGAGAAAACCTACAAAAGTTGAGAATCCCTGGACAAAAAGAAACAAACACAAAAACCATAACCTATGTCAGTAACATGGATATCTGTTGTATCTCATCATTTCAAATCATGTGAACAACTCTGGAAACAAAGACTATTATTGACTCACTTGGTGTGAGAGCTCCTGCTGCTTCAAAAACTTGAGCCTTTGTTGCTTAGCAACCATAACCTGCTGCTGGTTACCGATCTGTTTCTGCTGCCATGATGCCATGTCCCGTAGTTCGTTGATACTCAGGTCAATGTCATCCCCGATCTGTTTTTGTTGAAGACAGATCAAAAATTAAGTATGACATACACTGACGTCCATTAAAGGGGAAAAAAATGATTCAGTGTGAGGCATTGTGGGAAATTTATTTCGTTCTTGATATGTAGGATACCTTCATCCTTTAGACTTGCTTCAAGTCTTTTTTTCCTTTTTTAACATGAAAGTAATGTTCTTATTATAAGGAGACTGTTGTATACTTTCTTTCTCCCCTCTGCAATGAAACAACTTTAACTTTCTAATCAGTGCAACCATTACCTTCCACGTACAACGATCAGGAATTACCAACAACAAAAAAGATCTTGTAATTCTTGTAAGTTGTAAAACCCTTGAGTGCTCTGTTTCACTGAAAACTACTGCTTGAAAAGTGTTAAATGCTGTTTGACAAAAGTGTCGGCCACAAACTTTGAAAGAACACCATATAGTTTTTTCATTACCTGATACTTTAACATCACCTCCGTGATAAAACAAGACCCCTCTGGCTTAAGCGTCATAAATTGCAACCATGACATTAAAGCTAAGACGAGAGTTAATGGCCTACTATTCATATACTGTGTTATCCAGATCAGAGTCAAAGACCTAGTTTAGTCCCAAACACCCCCCCCCCCCCCTCCCAGGCACACACTCCCATTTTGAGCTAACACTTTAAATTCTACTAAGGTGTCTTTTGAGCAGACACATGTCAGAATTCACTGTTGTTTAACACTCCCATTTAAAATTGATATCTATCCAGACAGCAGAAAGGGAACATCAACACAGCTATGCAGACAAATATTCCTTTGGGTAAGTTCGAGGTCAAAGGTTGTTTACATCACTGAGGTTAAAGGTCGAGCTATATAATTGAAGTTATGCAGTCTACATGACATTAACTGACAATCTCTCAAATTTTGTGGGATCTAATTTCCAATTCCTTTGTCATTCAATATCTGCCACATTAACTTGCCAGAATTACTGCTTAGCTTAAACCCACAATACTGGCTGTCTACAGTGCTCACCACAGAAGGACAGTACAGTAATACCCCTCCCCCACACCCCCCCTCTTATCTAATTTATAATACCAGCATTCCAAGGTGTCAAGGTTTTTCAAAACTACTTCTTGAACCTGCTTCATATTACTGAGCACATTCTATGTTTTTGAATCGTTTTAAGTAGCAGGTTGTCTTTCATAATTTGTAACCATAAAGCAGTCTGCACAGTGGTTAATGGAGATACTATGTTACAAGTGTCTTTGCCCAATGAATATTGAATCTTGTTTAAAACTTACAACGTGTAGGGTATCTGAGATTCATCTATAGCAATGCTTTAGGTACAAAACTTACAGCCCAGAGTGCACACAAGAGGCCAATACAACGTAAAGCACACATGAGACCAATACAACGTAAGGCACACATGAGGCCAATACAACGTAAGGCACACAAGAGGCCAATACAACGTAAGGCACACAAGAGGCCAATACAACGTAAGGCACACAAGAGGCCAAAACAACATATACTGTAAGGCACAGAAAGAGGCCAATACAAGGCAAGGCACACAAGAGGCCAATACAACATAAGGCACACAAGAGGCTAATACAACATATATGGCACAGAAAGAGGCCAATACAACGCAATAGGCCAATACAACGTAAGGCACACAAGAGGCCAATACAACATAAGGCACACAAGTGGCCAATACAACGTAAGGCACACAATAGGCCAATACAACGTAAGGTACACAAATCGTTTCACTTCCACTTCTCTTTCCAAAGAAAAGTGCTCATAATCTAGGAACCATGACTGAATCCTATCCTGATGCCTGTCTTTTCTTTCCTATCGCATCATAACAGGAAGTTTTCATGGATGAGAGAACATCATGCAGGCATGTACTACCGGGAGATACTTTAAATATAGGTATTTGGTATTCCTGATAGTGTACTATAGTACTCTAACAGGAATACTGAATACCTGAAGCATATATGTATGGCCCACAATTACAGAGCTGAGTGTTTGTCCACAAGAAATAGATCCTGGCCCTCTTGGTGAGGGATGGGAGGAGGTCCCTCATGGTGAGGAGATCTCTCATGGTGAGGAAGTACCTCATGGTGAGGGATGGGAGGAGGTACCTACAGGTACCTTACAGGGAAACAACTACTTCTTCATTCTGATAAATTTAAAATCCATCTCTTTTCTCAAACTATGATAAGTGTAGAAACTCTAAGTCAGGAAAGTCTCCCCCCCCCCAAAAAAAACTAATCAAATAAAATGGCACCATCACCAAACTGGAAAGTCCTAGCATCCCCTTCCCCCATTATTACATTATGAAACAACTTACAACATCAAAGTTACATGTTTTCACATCAACCATTCTCAGGCACAAAGATGCCTAAGCTAGTTATCTTAAGAGGATAGGGGAGGATAGGGGGGGGGGGGAAGCAGTCAGCATTTCAACCACATCCCATACTGAACAGCAATGCTATCTACAGATACCCTAGTCACTCCAGTGTGTATTCCTATGGTCGGTTGGTATTATGGTTTTCTGCATTATCTTGCTATCTTCCTGTTTTGGAAGAAACTTCCAAATATCTGGAACCTGATCATGCATGCAATGCAGGAGGTATGAAAGGACACAGGCTGCTATTGAAATGCAGTGAGTGGGAAGATCTGGAGAGATTTTCTCCTCTTCCACACTGTATCCGTGCATATACCTTCCACACTGTATGTACAGTAACAGGATAAGCTGCACAGCTTGCGGGAGATCAGGATATTAAATGCAAGTTTTCTGTATCTATGAATAATTATGACAAAACTATTGTAAACCGAGAACCATGGAAGAAACATTTGATTTGTAGAGTTGATGTAAAACTAAGTTTCTTTTCTCCAATAATTCCAACTCGTAAAGTGAAATATAGTGGGTGTGGCAATGCACAGTAAATATGTTCCAATATGCAATACACTACAACTTCAGTGTCAGTGTTATTTCACAATTTAACTGGAAGTAAAGACATTTATGATAAATCACCTCAATCCTATATGGTAATTCCAAAACTTACCAGGTTTGGATATTAACGAACGAGTGACAAGCTTATCTGTCTCCTCACAACCTCAAACTTTTGGGTGGTAGAATGAGAAGGGAGGTCATGGACTGGCGGGTCGATGCATAGAGGACGCACAGTGTTAAAAGGTTACCAGTTCACTCTACACACTGAAGAGTGAGTGCTGAAGTTGTGAGGAGACAGGTAAGCGAGAAGCGAAATAAATATATGAAGTTAGCTATAACATTTATAACATCACCCACTGAATCACCTCCAAGAGTCCTGGTCGTCTGAGTACTCTTGTCAGACAATTTTATTTCTTTTTGGAAACGACAAACAATCCCTGAGGATGTCCGAGGGACAACCATTTAACTTTCAGCGCGAGTTCAATCTCTTTAGAAGCAACCATTTTGTTAAGTGACCACACTTTGCTAAATATTCAGAAAAACCTTAGAAGACATTTCAGATTGTTCAACGAATTGACAAATGATGAAGTAACCATTCCTTTTAGATCTGCACAGAACAATTGTGTGTATTCACCAGAGTTAGATTATATCTAGAACACAAGATAAGAAGAATCTCAGACAATTTTCAATTGAGTTGTTTCCCTTGTGTGTGCCTCCTCCACAGGGTTTTACTACAGATTTTTTATTCCTGTATATTTAGCAGCATGGTCTCTTGCGCAACCAACTAACTGGGCTAACAATATAAATGCCTGCAAGCAAAATCCAACCAAACACCACACAAGTCCAAATTGCAGTGGGGAAAGTGTCAAGTTTAGCCAAAATTTAGCAGGATTAAAAGTCAACAGGAAAGATGACCTCAGGTGAGGTGAGTGAATGATAGAGAAGACCACAAAGGTAGGGCAAAGAAAGGTCAGAGAGGTCATCTGAAGAATTTACACCTTATTGGCTATCTACAAACTCCTGCCATTAAAGAGGTATATATGTACATGTATGGTTATTTCAAGTACATGTTTGTTTGGGCTTTAAAATAGCACAATCCAAGTAAAAGAATACAAGTAACTAATTAGTGGATACCGTCATTATCATGCTCAAAAAAAATTTCATTAACTTGCAATATATCTTCAGAAATTTGGTTTTCTACAAAACAATTTTCCAGTTAATGGATTTTAACTTGATTGCATTTCAATATTTGCAGTGTTCAAACAGTGTAAAACAAACTGATAATGATCTGCTACTGTACACATATACTTGCAATTACACAGTATTAATTATCTTAGCAAACTTTTCACACAATCTGTTAAACTTGATCCCAAGAGTTTATTTCTTGACCTTCACACTGTGGGATGTTTACTTCTGTAGCAAGAATCATAAATCTTTCCAGGATGTGTGCTTAATCATGATTCATGCATTACAACAAATTTTATGTCTCAAAGAGAACAAAATGAATTTAACCTTTTTCTGCTAAAAACTAAACACCAGTCATCTAACTTATTTGCATGGACAGTTTAATATGCTTAAAGGCATTGAAGACTCGCCCCAAACCCTGTGCCGCGCTCTGAAAAAGTTAACTTTCCATTGCTTGCAAGTGAAGTTTTCTGCTTGTCGCTACAAAATGCAGGTCTACAGTAATGAAACGTGATACCTTGTTATCTTTAGCTGGACCTGAGATGTCCATCGCTGTCTCGTTGTACACTGTGCTGTATGTATTGTCCGCAGCTGTATGCACTGACTGTACACTAATGTCTAATTACCGAAGGTAGCAAGCTGTGTGCGTATTTTCTGGGATCGATGGTGGTGTCTAACACTTCTGTTACACC
>JAAAKB020256062.1:0-10478 GCA_010014835.2 Apostichopus leukothele | reverse complement strand
GAATGTTTGCTAAGCTTATTATTTCATCAAAATGTATCATTTTTGTAAAAATATTCTTTTCCTATGTGGATAAATAATTGACAAATTATAATAAAAAACAAAGGCATTTTCAGCTGAAGTGCTCTGATGACATCATCCATTCTGCTGTAGCCAGATGCATTTACAAAATAAGACAAAATTTTGAAAATGTGGTTTTTACCTATAGATTTAAAAACTAATTCATCAAGTTTGTAAAGCAATCAACTTCAGCCACCAGAATACCCTTGTCTGTTATTCAGGTGATTCATCAAATATAATTGCCAATTAAACTAAATTTTAAGAAAAAATTTCATCATCATCATAAAAAAAAATATATATATATATATATGTTATGTTTGTATGGAACTACAATTGTTTTTCCAGTAACACTAACAGTTATAGTGACCTTTGCTTTGTCATTTACAGTTGACAGAAGACCTAACTTGTCATTAACCTTTTGTTTTGTTTCCAAATGTAAGAGATAATGTTAACAGTTTTGAGCACACAAAAAAAATAATGAAAGAACAAACAAAGCAACGAATGGACGTGGGGGGGGGGGGGCAGGAAGTAATTTATCTGGTATCACAAGGTGCTGAGAGAAGGTAGATGTCACATTTGATGTAACTGTTGTTCTGTCTCTCATAATTTTCTTTCCTCCTATCAATTTTTTCCCTTTTATTTTCTTCTTTCTCTCTTAGAAACGGAATATTTCACCGAGATGTCAAGCCAGAGAATATTTTAGTTAAAGTATGTATTGATCTAGCAAAGGGAATGACACATTTTATCATCAATATCGATATACGTAAAATGTCATGTCGGCTGTCTGTGTTTAATTATACTTATTAAGTAGGGTAGTTAGCAACATTAGTAAGGATGGGATTAAATGTCAGCTTATTGATTTTAAAGAGTGGGAGAATCAATTTATATCATTTCTTATTTCTCAATGGCATGAAGTTTTTGTTTTTTCTTCGACTGGGAATATGTGGGCAAAGGAAACAAGGGAAAGCAATGGGAAGGACCAATGATTTTACATCCTTCACAGTCCACCCCTCTCCCTCTCCCTCTCCCTCCCCCTCCCCCTGTTTCAGATTTTTTCTTTGCACTTATTTTTTTGATTTCCTATTTTTTGCTCACAAAGTTGCTACTGAAATTTAGGGCTCTTGAATCCCTGCTTAACTGTGGGTGGTGGGGAGGATTCATTTTGAAGGAAGATGGTATTACAAAGATTAAAAGCTTGAAAAAAAGGGTTAAAGCTTAAGAAAAGGTTGAAAGGCTAAGCTGAATGGAAATCAGGACAGTTGAATGATTGTTAGGATTCACAATTTTTCCTCAACTAGCTGACCAGCTAGATCACCAAGTCACCATCAAGAAAGTTTTTCCACTTTTATTACAACTACCAAAAAAAAAATGGGGTGATTTCTTGAAGATTTGTTCATCCTTCTGGATGCTCATGAAAGATAGAGAATAGGGGGCCATGTCCAGGGAAATCTGTACGTCTGTGACCCTGAACTTTGCTCCAGATTGCTGATCTGGAGAAGCAAACTATGTTTAGCGTGTCCTTTCCCTTTTTCCCTCTTTCCCATTGTTTCTCCATTTCACGATTTCCAAAACCAAAATATTAATATTTATTTATTGTCTGTATTAGACATTAGTTTAATTATGTGTGAAAGACACACACAAATGCTCAATATGCATGTTATCGTTGGAGGCAATTACCCGTGTCCTCAATAATTTATCGAAGCAGTTCATTGCACAGCAGTAATGTTTTGTTGAATAATGCATGCATGGTTTACTTAGACTTATTAAAAGTAATGACAAACAGAGTCTGAAACTGTCTTCTGGTTGCCCGGTTATATCTTGCAGGACGACGTCTTGAAGTTAGCGGATTTTGGTTCTTGTCGTAGCGTTTATTCTAAGCAGCCTTACACGGAGTATATATCAACAAGATGGTAAGCTAAGAACAAATTTCAGGCAGTAATTTAATTTTTTTTCATCAATGTTTTTTCAGCACATAAACAAAGTGTGATATGTGCAAAGTAGCTATTTATTTGATGTGGTTTAATATAAAAATGTCGTGGAAATGTAATAGCGATACAGGTCTGGGCTTAGATAGTCTTCTCTCTTGAAAATTATCTCTCTTGCCTGCACAGCTGTATAGCCTGGTTACACTTTGAATGGTATAGCCTCTAGAGTGCAGTATCATCTTGGGCAAAGTTACTGCTCTTCGTTTAGAACATGTTTTCATTCGTCAATTCTGGGTGAGCAGTGGAAGGAGGTGGAGAGGGGGGGGTTGTCCTACATTGTCTATGATTTCACTTCTGAAGTTTATTGTTCTAACTGTTCAGCAGTATTATTTTGAGTGATTTTCATTTGTAGTTTTCACTACACCACCTCCATTGCCTTTTGCAGATGCTCAATACAAACATGTCCTGTTAAATTTGATGACTGGTCTATTGGTTATAGCATTGATTGTAAGGTCACTTTCTAAAAGCCTGAGCAACTGAAGCAAGCTTGCAGTACTTTACTAATTTGATTCATCGATGCCAAAATTGAGTTATCCCACAACACATGAGAAAAGTGTATTTGGAAATTTGTTAGCCAGTCATGCAATGCAAACACGGTTAGATCTTCCTCATTTCATTGTGTTCAAACCCTTATATTTTTTTTCAGTACTTCAAACCCATCAACAGCTTGCTAAGAATAGCTTTTATATATAAGTCTCGACTATTATACTCTGTAGTTAATAATCTCAAACAGAGCGTCTCGTGCAATCTCAGTAATTATGAAATCATTTCTCCTATGTATTATGATAGCAGCAGCAACCATTCTTATATTCTTTCTGTTTGCTTTGTCACAGTCACTATAAATAAACCTTTAATCAAATCAGTCCATGACACAATCCTCTCTAATATTAGTTAAACCGAAGTGTTAATTTGCTGTAGGAGGTGAGGGATTAATTTGCCACTGTACAATATACGACCTTCAGGAAGATGCAGAAAAAAAGCCAAACATCCCAATAGAGTAAGATGCATTCTGTAGGTTTTTGTTTTTTGGCAAGTTAATAAATTTCCCAGATGGCCGATGCGGCAGGCTTTGATACCTGCAAAAGCCATCAGCAATTGGCAGAGACCTTTGTGTCTCATTTTTTTGTTGCTTTATTTAAATTCTGCATTTAACAAAACATGGTCTTGTTTTTATTAAAGCTGTAGATGGAAGGCTGCCTGAGGCTGGGGTGTTATAACAGTTGCTATGGTTACAGGCATCATTCTCTAGAGATACTTAATGCATCTGTAATGTATATAGGTTCACTGTTATGTCATCTGGTATTAATACCGTACGTTTTGTGTTGGATTGTCAGGTACAGGGCACCAGAATGCTTATTAACAGATGGTTTCTACACTTACAAGATGGATCTTTGGAGTGTGGGCTGCGTTTTCTTTGAGGTGCTAAGGTCAGTATTCCTAGTGCATCCTCAGGATTGCCTGATCCTGGTTATCAACTTTAAAATGAAATCTGCCAGCCAAAGCTGAGTTTGATATTTTAGGAAGCCACACTTACATCCAGGTTGACCAAGTGACTTTATATATAAAAAAAAAAAAATTAACCTTAAGCGAATGAAGGCAATATGTAAAGTACCAGCTAGAAATGTGTACTCACTGACCAATATCTTAGAGTATACTGAAAAGACATGAAGGTAATGTACAATTCCCACTTCTGACACTATGCAAAAAGCCCTATGCAAATCTTAATTTAATACAAGATAGAGAGTAGCATCTTTAAATGTGTATTTACTGGCCATGTTCTCACAGCATAATAATCAGAAATGAAGGTATAGAGTTCCCACTTCTGACACCATTTAAAATGCCATATGGTAATAAAGTTAATTGAAGACAAGACATTGAGTATCATTGATAAGTGTGTATTCACTGGACAACATCTCAAAGCTTACTAATTAAGAAATGATGGTTTCCAATTCCCACTTCTGACACCATGTATAATACTTTTACAAATAATGTTTATCGATGACAAGATATATCATCTATTATCATCTATAAATGTGTATTTAATGGTCAATGGCTTAGATTGATTACCTATAATGTATCCAACATTGCCAAATACAAGAAGATGTTAGTTCATATGGGGTTCACCTATCGTTGGTTAATACAAAATGCCAAAAGCAATATTTAGACACAAATGACAATGACTTTTTTAAGCATTGTCTTCACATCCACTGCCTTCCTCATTCTACTATCCAAAGTTTCTATTTGAGGTTTTTTTATTTTTTACACTGGATGTAGATCTTCGTTCTTAGTTAATATCCAACTTCAGGTGAACCTTACAGCAGCAACATTTTTCTCATACCCTATCAACTATTGCCATTGCTCTGAGTGACTCTCTTTCCCATATAGTGAACTATAATTAGCTAGATTGGTCAGTGAAAACTTTGTTTTATGTATTCAAAGCAAAGGCACTTTCTCAGGTCCACAGCTGATGCACTTTGATACATCTACATGTGCTAGCTTTGCACTACTTAACAGGATTTGCTGCTAAAATGTTTACATTTAAGTACTCAGTGAGTGTATGTTATATGACATGCGTAATAAAACGTTGCAATAGAGGGAGAGAGTAGTTGCCGCAAAGAACATTGTACCTGAAGATTTACTTCGCTCTTCACTTACCTGTCTCCTCACAACAACTGCACACTCGCTCTACGTTGTCTAGAGTGATTTGATAACCTTTACTGTGAGGCGACGGATAAGTTTGTCGCAGGTAAATATCCAAACCAGGTAAGTCTTTAGAATAACTAAGAACTTGATGAAGACACTGGTTTTATCTGAATTGATTTATTTCTCCTCCTCCTCCTCCTTCTCCTCTAGTCTGCATCCTCTTTTTCCCGGTGCCAATGAAGTCGATCAGATTGCCAAGATTCATGATGTCATGGGAACACCAGATGATGTTGTCATGAATAAATTTAGAAAGTAAGTCGATAAGAACTTTTAATTGCTTGTTTGGACGTCACTCGCCTGACTCTGGCGAGCCATTGTCGAACGAAGGAGAATGTGATTAGAATCCACAGAGGATCTGGACGCCAGATAATTACAGGCAGCTGATGTAAGGTAACACTCGAAGTGGATTCATTACTTGTATTATATGTTGGATCCATATGGAATCTAACGTTTGACATTACTACCTGCTCAAAACGAGTAAGGTAGCAGATAATCTGATACTTGAAGTGGGAACAAAAATCACACCCACACCCTGTCATGCTTGAAGCTGTTACTCTGTGAGAAGCAATTTCATGTGATCCGGCGTTGCTATACACACTCATGACCACTTGCCAGATATTTTCCATTCTACCTAGAGGACAATTTCTGATTAAAGTATTTCCATTGATGACTGAGTGCTCCAGTTCCAACAGAATTGCATGATCTTGATCTCTTTAGGATTTATGTAGAGGTGAACTTTTGACACAGTTTTATTACACACACACATGCACATACTTGTTGTATAGAAACACTTGATTTTCGAATGATACAATGACAATAAGACAGGGATTTTGCTTTTTGAGAAATAGAGACCAATCCCAACCCAGTTTGTGAAAGCGACTATTAAAAAGAAATACATTCTCTCACTATAATTTGAAGAGTGAAATTAAGTGCAGAACAAACTTTCAGCAGTGTTAACAACGAGCCATGACTCTAGTCAACCATTCTATAATATTAAAGGAGACATACAAACTTTGTGGAAACTGTAACTGCAGAGATATGAGGGGTTTTATGGTTTGTGAATTTTTTAACATCTCCAGCAAATAACATGAAATGAGATCATCACAGTAAATGAGCTGAAGAAGCAGTTGCACTCTTTGGAATGTTACCACGTAAATAATTCTCATTTAAGAAATAAATTTTTATGCAGAAGTGTATTCATTTTTGATTTTGATGATAATCCTAACCTTTGTAGTCATGTAGGCAGATTCGTGTGTGTGCATGTGTGATGCCTTGCTTGTAAACACGATATCTCAAGAAAGGAAACTTGGACCGATCTAATATTTGGTGTGTAGGAGTACCACATTGAGTAGAAGAAGCCTATTGTTTTTGGTGGAGGTCAATGATCATTTGGGGTTACCAGGGGTCAAATTGTGAAAACCTTGTTAACACGATATCTCAAGAAGGGGAACTTGGACCAATCTCATATGTAGTATGTAGTTGTGACACGTTAAGTACAAGAAGCCTATAGTTTTTGGTGGAGGTCAAAGGTCATTTGGAGTTACCAGGGGTCAAATTCTGGAAACTTTGTTTTATAATCTACCGTATCTCCCACCGACCAGCCTATTTAGATGACTTGTGTGTTTCGCCTCGTAAATATTAAAGTTCTGTTGCCTAGTTAGATGTTTCAGAGGCAAACCAGACACAAAATCTTTGGGACAATGGGTTAAAAATAGCCCAGCGCCTACTTAATGTATGGCTTGTTGGTGTTCCACATTGAATAGCAGAAGCCTGTTGCCTTTGGTAGAGATCAATCTGTTGCTGAATACAAGGATAGTTTCCATCTTGGTCATCTGCTGCCAACGTGAATATTGCTTTAGATATGTCAATGCTTTTTGCTGTACTATTTAATAAATTGAAGTATGTTGTTCATCCTGGCTATATGCTATGGCCTAGTGTGTCACATTCATATATGATTATTCATGTAGTATTAACGAAACCACACTGCAGTTTCGCCGTCTGGTTTTGTTTTTTCATGTCTGTAGTTACTGTGACATTAATTGCTTAGCTACTATTCCAGATTTGAAGTACACATATGAACAAGAAAACACTGAATATAAAACATTTACAAGATTTCACACTGAATTTTGCCTTCATAAAAATGCAGACAACCCACAAGGTTACTTTTTTCCTAGCACTAAGTTACATTGCTGAAGTTAGATTGTTATAGATAAGAATGATGTTTTGATCCAGCAGCAAGATCTTTTGAAAAGGATGATTTTTTGTTCCAGTGTCTTCACTTTCATACACCCTGGAGAATTCCTTTTATTGGTTGATAGTAATTGTGATTAGCCCCCTCTATTTATCAGATTCTTGCCTGGACAAGTCTAAATCCTTGGAATTAGCAGCAGGAGAGTTTGTTTAATCAATAAGGCACCATCAAGTTGTTCTTGCAGAATGAAAACGTGATGATTCAAGAATGGATATTGATCTTTATTGACAAAATCTTAGATGTTTGTTTGCCTCCTCGCAAAAGATGTTAAATACATCAGTGTAATGGTGATCAATAAATATGGTTGTTTGTTTTACCAATGCGGTGTGCAAATCTGTTCGGAAAATCTGAGGCTGAAGGATGTTGTCTCATACATGGTTGGTTGTGTGATAAAGTGAAAACCATGCTCACTTCTGGGCTGATCTATGGTAAAATGGTATTCAGGGTACTCGATATCTTTATTAAAATGGTACTTAAGGTACTCAATAAAAGAATGGTCAATAATGATCCAGATTAACGTACAGCTTGATATCTCAGTAAATTTGAGTACAGGACTCGGTGTCCATTTGTAGGCTGATCTTTGGTACAATGGTATGCATGTAAGGTACTCAATATCTTTGTTAAAATGGTACTCAATAAATGAATCTATAGGCTTAATAGGGATCACCACCAATATACAGCTTGATATTTCAGTTATTAGTATAGGACTTGATGTCCATTTGTGGGCTGATCTTTGGAATTTGTACCCAAGGGTACTCTAAGGAAAGGTTAATAGGGTTCACCACCAATTAACATCTTGAACTTAATCAAGCACAAACTGGTACCCACAAGATCACTTCTGGTCTTGAAGCATGGTGTAGCAAGCAGCTGTTTACTCTTCAAAAAATTGTGTTCTCTGTATGATAAATTAAAATCTTCATTCAAGACTGACATGATGAGGCCAGCTTTAACATCATGTTCTCACATTATTGGTGTTACCTTTCATTGTAATCCCTGCATTTGTATAGCAGTTAAACTATCATTTACTGTGGTATGAAAAATCTGCTAACTTAATTGCAAGATGTCAGTGTCAGCTTTAAGTTCCAGTTACAATGTGAAATATTTGTAATATAAACATAAATCAAATCTAATACAAATTCCATCTCATTTGGTAGGGTTTACATTTGGTCATCATCCCCCCCCCCCCCCCCCCCCCCCAATTTTTTGGTTTGTTAACCCTGTTGCAAATGTTTCAAATGAATGAAATAATTTGTCTTGAAATGTGATATTTTATTTAAAAGTGAGTTCAATATAATATTAAGATAATATGAATACAGTAAACTGCAAAAAAAAAAAAAAAAAAAAATTAAGCAGGTCCTTTTTTGAAGTGTGGGAAATGTCAATAATGGCACCTATGCTTGGAAAAACCGCTGACACACTCAGGCAGACTATAATTACTGGTATCTGGGAAAATTCAATTCACAGAGATGCTCCCTGCTGATATGGAGCCAATGGGTGAAAGGTGTACTCCAACCATCACAGTTATTGAGAAGGCAGAGAAAATTTGCAAATTTGGAAAAGCAAGGCATTCCTCTAGAGGGTAGGGATGGTAGATCTGGTTTGAAATCCGATTCAATTTCGTTTGTGCGATCCATGTACTGTTATGAAAGTGTGTTGCACGTACTTTCTATAATTGAAGCAATGCCCAAAAGGTAGAATGCAAAAGAAATTGCCAATATTTGTGAGAAAGAAAAAAAAGTGGAAACTTCTTGAACATGAATTACTTCAAAAGTTACATTATAACACAGTTTTTGCATCCAAGTTTTTGCATCCAAGTTTTTGCATCCAAGTTTTTGCATCCAGTTTTTGCATCTCAATCAAATAAAAACTTCTCAAAGTTAGGGGAAGACTTCTTCCCTATAGACCCCTTGCCCAGGCCACAACATCCACCCTGGAGGGATGCCAAGATGAAGGTCAATATTGGGGTCACCAAGCGAAAAAGTTTGAATACCATTAATTTTGGGTATATATATTCATCACAAGTGATATACATATTTGAATGATGTCATCACTTACAGCCCCCCCCCCCCTATCACATCTTGTGCAATTTTTGCCCTTCTTGCAACCGTTTAACCAGCATTGTACATCAACGACAAAGAAATAAAACTAATCTCACATCCAGTATTTTCGGATAAAGAGTGTAAATTCAAAGGTACCAGAATACTCAAAAATAGTATTACATTGTCACCTACAGTATGATAGGTATGCAAGTATAGAACGTAGTCGGAAGATCTCCATTAACAGATATTTACTTTAGTTTCATTCTGCTAAAAAAAACATATCAGATTACAGATTGACACAGGGAAATCCCCCAAGCCCTGACATCCTTCAAGATACAGTATACAAGAACAATATTCTTAATAAATTAAATTCTTACCAATCTAACGATGAATTTGATTAAATTTTGTAAATAATGACTATATTGGAGGAAATAAAGGATCGAAATAACTTTGCGTTGTTGAGTGATTTTCAAAGATATCAACCCATTCTTTCAGGACTCATTATTAAAGCAACTTAAACATGTTTTCAGTAAATTCTGGTGGATTTGTTCAAAATTTCCTAAAAATAACAAAGTACTAGGAAACACCCTCAGGTTTAGAAAAGTGTGTTCATAATCGGACCTTTCCTGGTGACCATTAAGATGCCAATGATATTTGAACATATTCTGGACAGTCAGGATGCATTGAAAATATTTTGTTCCTTCCAAGTTGCTGCCATTTTGCTCTGACATAAATATATTATCTCATGAGTTTGACCCATACAACTCATCAAACACCCGATACATAATGGATGGTATTTCAATTTGAATTTTTTATAACCGCAGAGGGTATTACCCACCATGATGTTTCTACAGTGAGTGTTGTTTCAGTACTAACGCCCACAGTAGGCCAATGTTTTGCTTCACTTCAATAAAAACAACCGTGACTATATCAAGTAGCTTTTTAAAAGGAAATCTCATGAATAAAATATATCACCTGGTGTCATAATCACTCAAGTAGTGGGAGAAAACAGTTGACTGTGTATGAATTACCAGTGAGGGGGTGGGGGGGGGGGAGGCAAATCTTTGACTAAAATGGTGTTAAATGCATGTCTGTGATCATGTTAGTGTACAAAAATAAGAGGGAGTGATAGATAGAGCTGAAGTTAACAAATTCAAACATGATAGATGTTGATCTACTAAACAATGTGTTAAATATTCAGATCCAGCTTTGTGCTGAAATGTAAAAATTTACCTTTGAGAAATTTCTTGTCAGATCTGTCATTACTATTAAGTAATTACCTTATTTTGATGACTACTAAATTAATGTTAGTTGCATTCAAAGCTTGCTATTTAGTAGAGGCAAGAGCCAGGGGTTCCACCACCATTTTGGACTGATGGGGGCTGGGAGGGGGGGGGGGAAGAGGGGACTAAGAGTTTTGATAAAAAGGAGGGTTTTAAGATG
>JAAAKB020256051.1:0-18998 GCA_010014835.2 Apostichopus leukothele | reverse complement strand
GTCTGGCTTCCGATTTTGTTTCTAATGATATTTCTATGCAGGTTGATGTTCAGGATTGACTCACACGTTCTTTTAATGTAAATGATGTTCACTTGCATAAGCTAGGTTATAATTTTTTTTTAAAACACCTTCGTATTTATGGGTCCAACCGTTTGTAACAGTCTAATTGGTTATATTAAGGAATGCAATTATCATTCTTGTCATTCATTGTTTTTATTTTAATATTTTTGGTTATTCCTGTTTTTAATTATATCTGTTGCTTTTTATAAAATGTTTTTTATTGTTTCACAGGCCACTATTTATAACAAATATATTTAATGTGTCACCCTGTATTAATATAGTAAATAAATAAATAAATGTTATAATCATTAATTAGCACTTGATTTTATACTATTTTCGTTTTCTATTTGGTAGAGGTGGTATATACAAATGTTGTCTTTACGTCACATAGTTTCTTGTATTACAATGGTTTTACTATTAAGGCTTCTTCAAATTAGTTTCAGCATAAAAATATGAAAAGTAAAAACAAAAGGAAGGTATGAGATTTTACCGCATGTAGTGATTCTGCGATATCATGCACACATTGCAAAATTGACATGTATTTAAGTGGAACTGACTAAATGACAAACTCAGACGTTTACATGCATGGTAATTTCGCATTCCATAATAATAAGGCACACTAATATCACCTGATCTGATAGGAAGTATTCTCTTGGTCTATGCAATAAAGTAGTATAGTTTGTGGTTTTCACACCCCTGTTGTGGTTGGTAAATGTGGTGGGTAAATGTGGTGGTTGAACTCAAAGTTAGTCATTTATTGTGATAATATGTACTATCTAATACATACTGTAGTATATATAGGTTTTCATATATTTATAACAGTATACTTGTAAAGTATATAGGCCTAGGTATCATTCACCTATATTTATAATGTACCAGATGTACCAGACGATAAGTAAGAAAATGAAAATCGCTATTTTAGTCCACAAACGTCACTCTAAAAAGAAGAGACAAAAATAATGTCCAAAAGGAACGAATGACAAAGCAGAAGCTAATATCAACAATGAACTAAATAGCAAAGATATCAAATTTAGGCGATATCTAAATATTTACTTTGAACACCTAAGTAAAGCCAACGTTGAACTTTATACTATTTTTTATAGTTGTGTCTGTTTCAGACAAGTATACACAACAAGTCAGTTCAGAGTCTTTGTAGTCCGACGAATTAAGTTCAACGTTGACTTTACTATAGGTGTTCAAAGTAAAACAACATACAGTTTGACAAAAGGATAGGTCTCTAGGCCATTGGCTGAAATAGTGTGTTAGTATATCAGGGACAGCGTGTTCAACGTTTATTGTTTAACTAACCTCGTTTGAAATGATAGTTTTGTTGTTCAGTTTATGATCAAGGGGGAGCTATAATGTATTTCATTTGTCGATAAGAAACAGTCTATATATTTACTCCATATATAGATAAGTCAGTAACACACGTTGAAGCATTGGTATATCACCTAAAGGGCCTCGGTGATACACTGGTCATAGCAACCATACATCATGACAAAATACTTGTATACGCCCAATAGACCGGCATAGACCTGTAACTATCCATAGAACGATGCTAGACCTATTACGTAACACACATTACAATCACTCGTATTTATACCGGTTAGGTGTCCAGACATGTTAACAGTGACGTCACGGTAAGTTCTTCCTCTATGAACACAACAAGAAGCGATGAGTCAATCCTATGTAACCTAAGTGTGTTGGTACCACAGATCTAAGCTTGTAACTGACCATTATATCTGTGACGTAACTACCATTTCTGAGTAGATATGTTTGTTTACAAGTGACTAAAACTGCAGGCTCTCATAGCAAAAAATATGAATGGTTATGATACGGAAAATTGATGTTGTCATTAATGGCCAACTTGTCGACTATCCAGTGATGGGTAGCGCTTAGCTAGTGGGAACTTTTATCTAGACTTAGGGATCACATTACTTTTATGATGAAGTGTGTAAGTCAATGGGGTATTTAATGGACGTATGCTACTATAAGTGTAAATTAAAAGTGCTCCATTATTAAGCTTTGAAAGTATTAAGCTTTGAATGCGCTACCATTTGAAAATTATCACTCAGATGGCCGACAATCGCTCAACAATTATCAGTCACAGCATACAGATACTCAAGTCCATACCCTACAGACAGTTCAAAGTCTAATAGGAAAAACACGTAGGTCCTTCTAGGGTGCCCTGTGATCCAGTATATAATCTAAATGAACACTCGTACAATAAGTTTTAGCATATATTCAGAACAGTGTATTATAATTACAATTTGTCCTCAAATGATGTCACCATTAAATGTGTGTGAGCCTGAATGTTGATCTATCGATCTATAACTTCCTAATAACCTAATTGTTATTAAGTTCGTGTCTAATGTCATCCTTCAAACTCACTTTACCGTCTTGTAATTTAGGGGCAATTAACGGTTTTCGATTTTAGTACCCCGTGGTACACTTTTCTCTGTTGACTCTGTACGTGAGCAGTAATCGTCCAATGTAACCCCTTGCCTGCTCACTTCGGATCCTATGTAAGTATGTATGTATTTTATATCGAACTCGCGAAGAAGCCATCATTGGTTTATCAAAGCCGCAAGCTGACCGAAGTCAGTCTCTTAGATTCATATTTAAATTCCATGATTATGAATTGTCAATTGTCAACAACTCTGTAACTGGACGACATACATTAATCTTGGAGTGACTCGAATTCGAGACCTTATGATTGAAATTTTACCAGTAGATTGATCCAGGGTAGTAGGTATTAGGTTGTGCAAGCCTAAGATCTTGAGGGTCCTCATATCCTACCTGATTGTAATGGATGATAGTGGTGGGCCAGTTTTGTCATTGGCTGGAATAAATGTTTTAACAGACAGAAACTGGCCCACAGCCTACTTACTGAGAACACCTGATATAACTTGAAACCCTGACTTCCTGTTAGCTGGAGTCCACATTCCTCCCTCTACCCTTTTCTCTTCATCTCTTACCCCTTAAAAAGAAAAGCTCAGAAAGTAACAGAAGATGGCAATTCATCTGCGTTTCCAACATTTTCTTTGTGAAATACAAGTGCCTCAAACAGCTACAAACAATCTTCTTCCCTTTTGGAGATGTCATGGTTAGAAAGTCGTGTCTGGGAGCTGTTGGGTTTGTAAATCTGTGATGTCATAGTGCCACTACGAGATCTGAAACCTTTTTAACTTTTAATACCTCGAGTAGTTTAACTTTCATTTTTTGCTCATAATGAGAAAACAAATTCACAATGTGATTGTTTCCGTCTTTGCTGTGTTGCATATTGATTATTAAATAATTAACGCTAGAGATTGTCTGGGTGACATTTTGATAATCTAATGGAATTAAGAATGACTCACCAGTTGAAGTTCATTCAAGAGTAAAAACCAATCTAAGGCCTGTTACTACGATCAATAACAATCTAACTTTCAGTAATAGGGTAGGTTCGGAAAAATTGCGGAAAGTTGAAAGCAAAGTACAAAGACCTATTGTTAAAGGTAAGAGAATAGATACAAAAGCTTAAAACAAAAATTACAAACTTACAAATGAAAGAGGAGATTTCATATTATCCTTTCCGTTCCAGTTGTGTTTCTTTTTAAGAATTTTTGGATTTGTTAATAAATCAAGATTACCGATATTAAATATTAAGCAATTGTTTTTTTTTATGGTTTTTTTTGTGTCTCAACTTTCAATTTTAATTTATTATGAAGAGAAATTGTAAACAAAGATCAGAGTAAGAATAATCTGTTCTCTGCGAGAAATATTGTAAATGGTATAGTTTTTCTCTACAGCCTGTAACATATCTCTCATGGGTAGTTGTACATTCTGTGGGCAAAAGATTTCTAGACTTTACGATTTGATTGAAATCCATCATAATCAAATTATGTAGCTGTCCAATTTGTTCCCTTTGGTCGCGATAGACAGAAGCCCCTTTCTTCGTCGTCATATCCATCGACGTAGTCGGAATTTCCAAGTTTCTCGTCGAGAGAAATGGCCGATCCCTTGTATTAAAACATCCCATGTTGATACATTTATTGACCTCCTTTCCTGACACAGTTTTGTAACTTCGTTCTGATCATATCTCGCTTCTTAACATGTCCCAATCCGAAATTTGTGAAAAGTCAATCGCGAAATAATCCCAGAATACGAACCATCCTTCCGGGCAACACTTCATGTATTAAGCTGTGGTTGATTCCTCCAACTTGTAATATTGAAAGCTTGCTATCACTGAACATAAATGTGTGACAATTTATTCGGATTTGGATTCCTTGATATGTCATATCGGTGTCATATAGCTGCCACAGCTTAGAGCGACATGAAAGATGGGTAATGACTAATGAAAGATGGGTACAGTGAGATGGGTACAGTAAGATGGGTACAGTAAGATGGGTACAGTGAGATGGGAACAGTGAGATGGGTACAGTAAGATGGGTACAGTAATATGGGGCCAGTAAGATGGGTACAGTAATATGGGTGCAGTGAGATGGGTACAGTGAGCTGGGTACAGTAAGATGGTACAGTAAGATGGGTCCAGTGAGGTGGGTACAGTAAGAGAGTTGTAGTAAGATAGGTACAGTAAGATGGGTACAGTAAGATAGGTATAGTAATATGGGTACAGTAAGATGGGTACAGTGAGATGGGTACAGTGATATGGGGACAGTAAGATGGGTACAGTAAGATGGGGACAGTGAGATGGGAACTGTAAGATGGGGACAGTAAGATGGGTTCAGTAAGATGGGTACAGTGAGATGGGTACAGTGATATGGGGACAGTAAGATGGGTTCAGTAAGATGGGGACAGTGAGATGGGTGCAGTGAGATGGGCTCAGTAAGATGGGTACATTAAGATGGGTAAATTGAGCTGGGTACAGTAAGATGGGGACAGTAAGATGGGTTCAGTAAGATGGGTTCAGTAAGATGGGTACAGTAAGATGAGCACAGTAAGATGGGTACAGTAAGATGGGTACAGTTTAGATGGGTACAATGAGATGGGTACAGTAAGATGGGTACAGTGAGATGGGGACAGTGATATGGGGACAGTAAGATGGGGACAGTAAGATGGGTGCAGTGAGATGGGTACAGTGAGATGGGTAAAGTGAGATGGGTACAGTAAGATGGGGACAGTAAGATGGGTACAGTGATATGGGTACAGTGAGATGGGTACAGTTAGATGAGCGCAGTAAGATGGGTTCAGTGAGATGGGTACAGTGATATGGGGACAGTAAGATGGGTTCAGTAAGATGGGTACAGTGAGATGGGGACAGTAAGATGGGTTCAGTAAGATTGGTACAGGAGGATGGCTAAAGTGAGCTGGGTACAGTAAGATGGGTTCAGTGAGATGGGTACAGTGATATGGGGACAGTGAGATGGGTACAGTGAGATGGGGACAGTAAGATGGGTTCAGTAAGATGGGTACAGCAAGATGGGGACAGTAAGATGGGTTCAGTGAGATGGGTACAGTAAGATGAGCGCAGTAATATGGGTACAGTAAGATGGGTTCAGTGAGATGGGCACAGTGATATGGGGACAGTAAGATGGGTACAGTAAGATGGGGACAGTGAGATGGGTAAAGTGAGCTGGGCACAGTAAGATGGGTACAGTAAGATGGGTGCAGTGAGATGGGGACAGTAAGATGGGCTCAGTAAGATGGGCACAGTAAGATGGGTTCAGTGAGATGGGTACAGTGATATGGGGACAGTAAGATTGGTACAGTAAGATGGGTACAGCAAGATGGGGACAGTAAGATGGTACAGGAAGATGGGTACAGTAAGATGGGTACAGTGAGATGAGCGCAGTAAGATGATGTGCAGTAAGATGGGTTCAGTTAGCTGGGTACAGTAAGATGGTAACATTGAGATGGGAACAGTAAGATGGGTACAGTGAGATGGGTAAAGTGAGATGGGAACAGTGAGATTGGCACAGTAAGAGTTTAGAACAAATGTTGATGGCAATTTTGATTTTGCCAATCTGTCATATTCACAACTTCCACAAAAGACATTACCAACGTCACATGATTCATTATTTTTTGCTGAAAATATTGGTAAAATATAAACATATGTTTGCATACATATTTTGTACATATATATATATATATATATATATATATTTTTTTTTGGGGGGGGGGGGGGACATCTTTGATCAATTATCCCACTGGAAGCTTACTTGCTTGTTGCCTGGGTTGGGATGTAAGGATCACAGGAAAATTACGGTAATAGTGCGTAGTCATTCCAAAATTTCCAACTTAGATTGAAATACAACATGTGTGCTATGATTAGAAATAACTGTAGTATAACCCTATCAGCATTTGAAGCTAACTGTATATCAGTATTGCTGGACCGTTTCTTTCTTTCGAAGTTCAAATTGAGTCATTGGTGAATGTTACTTATTATTTCTCCGCAGTAATATTGTTATAAAACATGGCATGGTGCGTGTCCCCTGATGAACTTTTCATACCTTACTGGCAGTAGGTTCAAAATTGCTATTCACTCAGCCCAGAAAACTGATTAAATTTGTGGACAGTTAACAAACCTTACAATTGAACTTGGAGAGTTCAGTCACCAGTTTAATTTGAAGTTGGTTCTTTCTGGGACATGGTCACCCAAGTGAATGTACTGTACATACCCAAGCTGGGTATTTATTCTCAAAACAAAGTTTAATCCTGGAGGGAATATATGTATGCTGCCCTCACAAAACATGTATTGAATCTGTACTGTTAGAAACAGTATTGATGAAGGCTGCCCTCTATATGATTAAAGTAGCAGTGAATGATACACTCAATTTTGTGTAAAGATGCAAAAAGGAAAGTAAAGTAAAATTTAAATACGTTTTAGCAAGTCATTAAATTTAAATTAAGAACTTAATTATGAATGTGTCATATTATTGAAGATGGAAAATTTCAATTATATTCAGTTAAATAAGTTTATCAAGTCAGAGGTACAGTATAGATATTTGGAAAAGAAAGAAGTAGAGTATATGTAACAAATTCCATACTTAAATGTCCCCCCCCCCCCAACCCCCCACTCCAAAAAAAACCCCCAAAACAATGTATTGGAATGCAGATGGTATGAAGCTTTGTCACTGATATGAAAGGAAAACAGAGAAAGTTTTGGGGAAACTTATATGCAAATACTGTGCTCATATTTAAAATATTTTCTTCACTTTTGTTTTTTGCATTTTGGAGAACCTATACCAACCTTATAACAGTTTACACAATTGATATTAATATTTCTTTGATTAACATGATTCACTCCTCCCTTACCTGTCTCTGCTACGAATATATGATTATTGACTGATTTGATATTATTATTATTATTATGATTATTTTTTATTTAAAACAGAGAGAGGGAATATCAACAGCTCCAGAGGCTCCAGAGAGATGAATTCCACCAGAAATCGGACCCGCAGTGTTACATACGACAGGATGAGGAGGAGACAGAACCAGATACAGATAACGAGAGCAAGCAACTCATGTCAGAGGAACCAAGGCCCAGTCAGCAGAACTTTGCCTCTGCTCAACCATCCCAGAAAATGCCGGGGACAATGAGGGTAAGAAGGGGGGAAAAATGGAAAAGTAGAACCGGTGTTTTGTAAAGAAACAAGTTTCAGCTACTATAAGTTTAATGTACAGTGTAAGAAGCTCGGTATATATTTAGAAATGAGAGGGGCTTTTAAAGGAAAGTGAATTTATCCTGAAGATTAAAAAAAAAATTTCCTCTCATACTTGGAGAGAAAAGAGGAAGAAGATGAAGAGAGAACAAATAGAGTAGAGAGTGAAGAGAAAATGATTGGTTTGCATTCTACTGACCCGTCAAATGGTTTAATGAGTTAACATAAAACAGTGCTTTTTTCAAGTTACAGTTCACTTGTTTTCATACTTTGTGACTCTGGAGATCCAGTTAGTCTTTATAGTCACAATTGAAGAGAATTAGCGCGAACACTTACCCTACACTTATAGCCAACTCCCACAGAAGAGAAACCTAGCCTACTATGGTCGAATCTGTTATTGACAAAACTATGTCAGGACTAAACTACCTGCTCTTCTTGGCAAACTTTTTAATGCAGAAAGATTTCTCCAGAGTCTTGTGACAGAACATTGTTCAAATAACTTCATGAATCTGGTCAAAACTGAAATTAGTTTGAGAAGTGCAAGCCTGCGTCTTTGTTTCAATAAAATGTAAACAACTCCTTTTCATTTGGTTTTCTCTTTTGTTCTTCCATAAACTCTCTTAGGCTCCAGATCTGCCCCCAACCACTGGTAGAATTAAAGAAGGTAAGACCACGGCAATCCATTGCCTCATATTTTTCCTGTTTGTCATCGTCGTCGTCAAGTATGTCTTTAATGGCAAATGAAGATAAAGTTTCATTTGCTAATATGAAACTTGCACCACTTTTTCTCCGTGCCATATTTTACAGGGCAGGTAGAGTCTAACACAGCAATTCTGTGACCAATCTGCAATATACAATATTATCATTGTGTTATTCTATCAGGAGAGTGGATGCTATTTTGTTTTCTTCTGGCAAATAAAAAACATTTTGAATCTGCAAAAACAGATTGACTTTGTATCCACCACAATTCTAGCTCAGTTATCGAAAGATAACTGAACTAAACCATGTGGTTCCTATTGCCGACCGCAAGAAACAGAAAGCATTTTTTTTTTGGTGTAACAAAAGGATCTACTACTTGTGGCTTACGATTACATAACTTTGTTTCGTTTTGATGGAACAAGGTGCCTTTAGCAAGAAAAAGTTAAAAATGGTTGAAAATAGTTTTGCATATTTTCGATGTATCGTTATAATCCTTCCTGTGGAAGTTACATTTGTTCTTTAATCGAGCAAAAACATTTGAATGACAAGTGAAGTGTTGCATACATCTGTCCTGGGGTGTAAATTACCCGTTTGGGGGATTACAAAGGACAATGGCATGGCCAAAAAAAAAAATCGAAAAATAACAACTGTGTTTTCATAGTTTTGAGTGTCTTCAGGGAAGTTCAGTAAGTTTACATCTTAATTTGGTCTTTGTCTTTGTTCCATTGGTTTCTATAATTTTCCTTTTGCAAAAAAAGATGCGATTATTTGTAACTGCGATGGTGAGACTCCTTTTTGAGTTGTTATCTGCTTTTTTGAGTCATAACATTTTTTAGTTTTTGTTCCCCCCTCCCCACCCCCCCCCACAAAAAGAAAAAAACATGAGCAGCAGTACACAGTGTATAATTTGAAAAGCAGAAAAATGCTTTTGTGGTATGTAAATGTGGCATTGCAGCAATACCAAGCAGTATAATACTATATATATATTCTGTATATTAAATATCATATTTGGTTGATGTGCAAGTTTGCAGTGTGTGCTTTTGTTTGAAGTCAAATGTCCTCATTATTCATGGTTTTATCAATTCTTTAAGTTTTTCTTTCTCTTTTCATATTTTTGTTTTATAGTTGAAGGTACATTCTGCTACTTTTTGTGCTTATGACCATATTTAGATTGTATTTTGTCTGACGAATTATTTTATTTTTTATAACAATGGATGTAGTGATAGGGAGTGTAGCATATGAACAGGATTTTAGCATTTCTCACTTCAGTGTTACAGGGCAATTTGTAAGGCATTTTTCTGGTTCTCCATCGGTTAACCAAGTCTTACTTTTTGGTTGTCTGAACGGTAATATTGGTTGTCCAAAAAATTGTAGCAAGTTAACAATGGCCAATGTGCACACTGTAGGAGAGATGTGCAGGTCAGTGAATAGAACACCAGCGTTGGGGGTAAAACCTGATTATCCTCTTACCTATTTGGGGATACTTAATTACAAAGCACAGCTGAATTTTATGTGCAGAACTAGCCGACTACTGGACAACCTCCCAAAGATGATTTTGGTTGTCCGAACAGAAATGTTGTCGTCTCGGACAACCCGACAACCGTTAAAAATTTGCCCTTTGTTGATATGTAAGGTAATGCACCAGATTCCTAGAGTTCGTTACCATATCTCTAATTGATATTCAAAAGAATCGTTTACATAATTCACAATGAGGCTTAAATTGTAATGATAAACGATAAAAGATTTATAAAATCTGATGTGCCGAGATGGGTAAAACCATTTATTGAACATTTGGGTTCTATTTGCATTCTATTTTGTTTTACATGTCATATCTTTGTAATGGATTCATTTTCTAAGTAGTATTATTTTCTGCATTCTTTCATCAGTTTTTGAATTTTGTTGATTTTGGTTACAGCTTTGCTTTGCTTTTGCACATTGTTTTGATCAGTTGCCGAAACTTTTTATTTCCTTTTTCATTACAAAATGTTTCACACCACATTTATAGGTACTGATACTATGCCATCCAAAGCATAGATCCATGTATGCTTGTAACCTTTGACCCCCACACCAGACTTGTCTATTGGTTAAATTTGTATCCAAGGTTACCTGTATTTAGAAGTGAGGGGAAAGCAAGGGGTGGTAGTTTGCGGGGGGGGGGGGGCAAGTTTAATGACACATGGTGGAAAAAAAAAAATTACGCTTTTCATCGAGTGTTTTTGAAAACTGCCACTCGCACACACTCGCTCCCTCAGCTGTTGATGGAAACAAACAAAAGAGATCTTCTTTAACCTTACACTTCACGACTACATCGCAGTGAGCGTTCGGGTTTCGCTCGAGGAAAGCTTCCAGCAAGTACACCGCATCATTTAACTTGGGAGAACCTACAGAGATAAGTTCCAATCAGCAGTCGAAGATTCGTGCTGGAGTTAAAAAAAAATCGCAATCAATGAGAGGGTTTGAGTAAAAGATTGGCAATGAGAGTGTCTCCTTGAAATCAAGAAGAGCCCCAGAAGCATGAAACAATAAACTCGTTCGTTTCTGCGAGCATTACTTCCACATTGCGGGATAAATGTCATTTTACTGGCGTTAGACTCTAACTACGATTACAAACACTTCAACGGGTTCTTCGTGAAAACATGTCACTAACACTGCAAAACGAACGGTTTCTGTGGGCGAGTGGTTGACGGATCGCTGTCATGTGGTACTTGTTGCTGGAAATATACAACCTGCTTGGCAAAAAAGCAGATATAATAATAAATTGCATTCTGAATACTCCTCTCTATATAGTTATCTTGTGGTTTTTTTTTCTATGAGTAATAAACACATTCATCGAGTGTGCCTGTCCGGAATGTTACCACATTTATATCTCATTGTAGTAGAGTGTGCAGTCATTTTGATTGACAACAAGTTATCCAATCTTCTTCATATAATGAGTTCTGAGTTACTATTACCTCTCCCAAGACAAGTAAGTATCTTGTCATCGATATGTATACCTTAAAAATACCCCTTTCTCCCGAAGCACCATCCTCTTCTCCCTCCCCCATCCCCATCCCACCTAAAATGACTGACTGGTCATGTTTTATGTTCCTCATCCAACCTTTGTTTTAGTTGCATAATGAATTATAATGTGCTACTGTATACATTTCCATTCAAAAATATTCCTTCTATGGCCATCTTTGAGATCTACATCACAAATGCTTTCAAATCGGTTAGTTTTCAAGTTAAGATGGGGTTGAAGCATTTTACCTCTGGGATAGGTGACAAAACACCTCATATTACACAGGAGGATCATCTTTTAACATTTTTACACTCAGAGGGGGAAAGAAAGCAAAACCACAAGCCTTTTAACTGTACTGTATATCTCTATATATGCAACACTACTGACATAATTAGTTACTATTGTGTCAAGTTATGCATAAACCAAAAAAAACCTACAAACCTACTACAAAGTTCTGAATTAATAGCTCAATACTGATCCGATGTTAACTCTGAGCTGCATTTACTTTACAAATTTAACCTGGAGTGCAGGGTCTGATCCTTCCCCCTCCTCCCCCCCCCCCACCCTCTCCCACGCCACCTCCATTCTAGTCTATAAATGACAGGTTCTGATCCACATTTACTTTAACACAAATTGAACCCTGCAATTATTCTCAACTGTACAGAGCATTATTCTGTAGCACTGTCAGAACAGATGTTGTCATTATCTTGAGAAAAAAAATCGGCCCTAGTTTTGATATTATTATCAGAAGCCTGTGCCTTTTATCTAATTTGCAACATCCTCTGATTTTTGTCATCGAGTGAATTTGGCATCATCATTAGCAGATGACTAATTACCTGTCTAGGATTAGATGTTTACAGCAGATGCACATCTACAGTAGTTAATAAAAAAACTTGAAAAAAAAAATGCAGAAATACAACAAATTATGCCCAAAAAGAAGAGAAATTTAATCAGATCCAGTAATGGATGGAGTAACAGTATTAGAAATTTATAAGGCAAACTGTTCCTTGCTGACATTGAGGCTTCAGGCAGGACTCCATCCAGCCAGCCAGCCATCCATTGAACAGCAAGACAACTGGCCAAAAAATAATAAATAAATAAATAAACAAGGAAAAATTAAGCTGGGGGATAAACTCAAGCAGCAATACAGAAATAAGTTATGTGGTTTCGTATCACAAAACACTATGCAAATAGTTGTACAATAAAGAGCAAAGATAGGTAGCAGTCTTTGTATGTGTACTGGATCCAAAGGTTTTTTTTCTAAGACACCAATTTAGGAGCCTCCAAAACTGTGATTTAACAAACTTTGTACACTAAATTATTCTTTCAACTTTAGGTTGCCGTAAATTTGTAGGAGGGTATGGAATTTGAATTTAAGCGAAGATTTTGAAAACAGTGCGAAAGAGAACTCACATTTATTCTGACGTTTATTAATTTAATTGGCTAAATTTATCTGCTTGAAAGGCTAAGAAAGATGCGTCCATTTGCAAGCTGCACTCTCAATCACATAAAATCTTATACCCCCCCCCCCCCTAACCTGTGATATTTTACACCCGCCTTTTGAATTTACCTAATTGAATAGTATTTCTGATTACCAGTGCAAAGTCTATATTGACAGTCATTCGCACTCAAATAAAATTCCTTATGTTGATGGGAGCACTTCTGCCTCTGAGAGCATCTAGGGTATCAGAAAAGTTCTCTTCTGTGATAATATTGTCTAACAGGGATTTCAAAAGTAAACTGCACTATACAGTAGGTCAGAAACTTATAAGAGGAAAATATTTTTAAGCATTGCATTGATGGGTTGTAGCAAAATTGACAAACAAATGTGTCCTGCATGTCCTGTCAAACACATTACACTCAGTTTGGGTCAAGTGAGCTTTAACATTACATCAATTCATCATAATTTTATTTTATTATTTTTTTTTTTGGGGGGGGGGGGGTTGGAACGTAAGTATTGTGAAGGATTGGTCAGTGAGATGATGATCCTTCATTGTAGATGGATGAATAATCAATGTTATATCTAAATCAACAGACCTTGTCGAAACACTTGTTTCTCAGATAATATGTCTCTGAGGGGTACTACATAGTAAAATAAAACTCACAAAACACTTTGAAATGAACCAAATGGAGAAATATTTCACACTAATAACAATAATCAATGTTATATCTAAATCAACAGGTGTTGAAACACTTGTTTCTCAGATAATATGCCTCTGAGGGGTACTACATAGTAAAATAAAACTCACAAAACACTTTGAAATGAACCAAATGGGGAAATATTTTACACTCACGGGGACTAAAACACTACGGGCAGTACCTTTCGTCATGGAGAACCCATGTAGTAATCAAGCCTGAAGTAGTTTGGAAATGTCAAACAGAAACATCCGCAAACATTAAGTTATTTATTGTTGCAGTAAAGAAGCAGAAGAGTCAATAAAACTCTTCCTCTAAAAGCATTTTGATGGACAACATGCCAAGTCTAGCCTCAAAATGCCTCATTATGATCCTTGCCTGCTGTAACCAGTAAACCACTAATGAAGTCACCTCTTAGCCAAACTAAAGAGGTTCTACTCTAATGTTTAAAGATTAAAATGCAAAAATCTGAAAACGGCTCACTGTATGAAGGCAACAGATAGCATGATCTCGCCATGGGCGGTAATTTTATTTCGTCTTTAACAAAGGGTTACGACTTACTTATTCCCTGCGGCCAAATATTTCACATGTATATACATGTGAATTTAGCATGCACAAGTTTTGTAACATTTGCAAGTGCCTAAAATCTACTCTAAAATCGATTCTTTCAAGTACTTCCTTCAAGAATGTATGCGAACATTTGGTATATATTGAAAAAGACAAACTTGTGCTTTGGAAATTGTTGCACGGACAGATTGACATACCAAGCACAAGACATCTCAACAAAAGCTTTAGGTGAGATCTGCTTAATTGTGGAGTTAGTACAATAATACATTAAACCCTGTCCATACAGTCTGATCACTGAAATAATTTCTGATACAATGGTAACATATCTAGAACTAATACATGTTGCAGTGTTGGACCTTAAGTGTACCTTGCTGGCATAAAAAATCCATGATCTGTGTAGATGATTTTACAAAAGTTTGACAAAAAAACAAGCTCAGAGGTTTAGGGATTCCTTGCCGTAAATTTTTCCTACGTCATAACCAAACCTTCAGAGATTTCCAGCTCCCTATCTAGACCATTGTAGAGGTATTTAGTATTTGCAAGGAATAAATTAAGCAATTTGGAAGTAGCTTTTAGTGTTCCAAAACAATTTGACCCAACTTTCTAAGTACTTCTCAAGATAAGATAAATCAACATCAATTAGTCGACTACTATACAATTAATGTCTGTAACGAGCTTCTCAGATTCCGGGCGTAAAACAATTCAGAAGTTCTTTTTAATCTGTCTCGCACGTGATAGTGCAAGTTAAAACAAATAAAACTGATACACACATACTTTGCACCTTGAGCACTCTGCAGAGTGGATGTGTGCACATTATAAATCCTTTTCTTCTTATTATTATTAATTATTTATTACTATATTATAGGATAGAATTATTTCTGCATTTGAAGTTCTGTTTTTCATCCATCTTCTGACGAACATTTCCTGTGAACGTCTGCCCAGGGAACTAAACGCAACATTACCAATATTACCCAGTATATTAAGAACTTGTGTTTATGATGCCATTTATTAATTAGTCCATTACTTTAAAGCATGTGGCTTTATTTTCTACTTGCAAAGATTTCATGAAAGTTGAAAATATCAAAAGTGCTGTAACTTATAGCCATCATCCATCTAGAACAATTAACAGAAAGGTTCTGATGCTTTTTTCAGATGCTCAGATGTCAGAACAAGAATATCAGAGATTTCCGGCTCCCTTGACAATTGTAGAGGAACTTTATTTGTAAAACTCACTAGTGGACACCAACCTACAAGTAGCACTGTACTTCACTGACTGATTGTATCAGTTTGTAGCTTTGTTGTGAAAATTTTTAAGATCCGACATTCCGACTCAATAATTCTTTCTGGCTTGAATACAGTAACATCTAGACGTACTGTCAAGTCATGGATATATGCTATTTACCTAAGGAAACTTGTGCTTACAAATCTGCCCACCAACCCCCTTAACACTTGCTAGATGAATTAACAAACGCTACATGGCATTATTTAATACATTTTGAAATATTTTGACAACTTACTGCCAAAGCCACTTTCAATATTATAGTATATATATCACATAGAAATTGGTTATCTTTTTAAGCTTCATTTGAGAACACTTGCAATCATCAAGATAATCTAGAACACTCTTTGCTCATATTCGGCCTGAACACAGCCAGGTGGTTCCTCCAACATATGATACACAGGGGAACAATTGATTGTGTGTTACTTTAAACAGCTATTCATCTGTGATGTTGAACAGATTTCATCATCTGACTTATAATGCTCAAGGTTATCTCAGACCTTTTGTATAGTTAAGTGCTGTATATTCTCTGCCTTCACAAACTGAACTTAACCAACAACTGTTCACCAAAAGCAATGTTAGTGACCTAGAAATCAGCAAGGGATATCTATATACTAAGAGTGAGATTTACCAAAGGTTGGGCTCATTTTGTTAGATGTTTTACAAAATATTAAGACTTTGACTACTTTTGACCTCAAATGACCTTTGACCTCCACAAAAACTACTAGAAAGCACGTATGCATGTAAGTGGCTTTCTACCACTAAACTACAAGATTAACAAAAGGGTTAATTGCTGATTAAACGTGTTTACAAGGGTTTTCATATTTTGGCCACTCGAATGACCAATGTTGACATCCACCTATAACAACTTTTAAGTAGTTAAGAAGTCAATAATGAACATCTACAGCCTACAGTTTATATGTTTGGAAACCATGGCACCATATCCACACACACACACATGTACAATTTTTTCTTGGCCTGCCTTGTAGAATACTATCAATCTGTTAGTTTTCAGCCTCAACAAGTCCATCTGTTCAAAACCATGAATAATAATAAATAAAGAAAGTCCCTGCAGACTTACAGTAAGAACTTATATGAATTCAGTCTCTTGTGTTGAAGATGCTTCCCAAGTCACAATAACTGAGCTAAAGAAGACAGAGTTCAACACTTACCATCTGTAGTCTCCTCTCCAACCATTGAATAAAAACTTAATAGTGACAGCACTTAACATTCACCCCTGATTTTGGCAGTAAAACAATGAAGTCAGCATACTACATACTTGATGATTCATATAAATTTAGTGGGTTACCTCAGTCAGCTATTGTTACTTTTAATATTACACAAGGTACATGCAATAATACCTACTAATTTTCCAATACACTTGTTACAGCTTGACTATCCATACTATTGACCAGTATGATTTACAAATCTATTGGTATTGGTACACCAGCAGAGCTTTCTTGTGACTGAAAGTAAGAAAGGTCACTTTTTTTACTGCCAAACTTTACTTGGAAACATAATCAAGAAATAAAAAGCAGTACATGATTAAATGATGTCTCAAATGACTCAGACACAAAAGAAGACATTTGACCATTGTAAAAAATAACTTTAAAACCCTGGACACCCATGTAAATTACTAATTTCGTTACTTTCAAATATATAATATAAAAGGAAATTAGCTACCTGTGAAGGATGTGAGCGCTTTAAATGAGAAGTCAAGTGGTGGTCCATACTCATTCCGTGCATCAATGGACGGACATATATCCTCTGACGTAGGTTTCATAGTCATCGTACAACTTTAAATTTGGTTAAACAGTATCTTTCATGGACCTGAAAAAATGAAATATTCAAGCTTTAATTACTATTTACTACCAGACTTCCGGTAATTTGCCACTGCCAAGTAGGATTGGGCTTGATGGCATAAAAATGGTTGACATTATTTGTTTGAAAAAAACTTCAGAATATGACTTATTTACTCTATGGTCAGTTACATGGGGCTTGTGTATTTTCAGGCCAGATGTGCTCTGCTTATTTCCATGTTTGGTATTACTGTCCTTTTTGACATTTGTGTTATTCTATAAAGACTATATAAAGCCCTGGTAATTGCCAAATTTACTTGATAGAACCATTTCATGTTCATAAAAATCAAGTAGGCCTATATAAATCAGAGCGACTTAACTTGACCAACCCAGTTTGACTGTTTAGGTAGGATGCATTGGCTAGATACAAATATTTTCCTCTGGATGGCTTGATGAATCTCTCTGTCCACACTGTCACAGACTGTGGTCTAGTGAATAAATAAGCAAGGGTGCATATTCAACCGACAATCGGGTAAATAGTCCTACAGTAGCAACATCAATTCTTTTTTTGTTTCATGGTGAGGATGGCTGATTTTTGTCATGAAAGCTGATATTAAGACCAAAAACAAAGAATAAGGGTGGAATCAGGTACCACTAACAGTAAAGTAGAAGCCTACTGTAGGAGTGACGGAGGTTAACAGGCTTAACTACCAATGACAAGTCTAGGACGACAAATTTATTAGACCTCTTTGGAAAACCATGTTTTACTTTTAAATCAGCCTAGCCTATGGGGATAGCCTATTACTATTACTAGTAACTGCTTAACAGTTTACAAATGGAACCGATAACGAACCTTACGACATGTATGAGAACAACGGTTAAATATTACCGCATCTTACTTTGTTTTACAATCTCAGAATGAAATTCAAGATGATAAGTATCTAACCTGTTTCCGTTTGCGCCGAGAAAAAAGTCCTCATTTGCTATGACTTGTGTACACGGCCATCTTTGTTGTTGTTGGAGATACATGAATATGTATATATCTATCGCAGTCTACAGTTGCCCTACTCTGATTGGTCTATTCTTAATCTTAACTTTACCAACCGCAAAATTTGGAATTGGATTGAGATAGCTGCAACACTGCCAACAGTAAATGGTGAATTTGAAGATTTTAAAACAAAAGTAGTAGACTTCTCCGACGTAGATATTTCTTCTGTTGCCTTATCGCAATCATGAACTAGATAAAGCCAGTTTTTTTGGTAAGGCCTCCTTTGAATTTGACGTTATCATTCAATATCATGTATGAATGCTGTAGCGTTAGACTAAGCTGACGTTAGGCGTAACACATACTGACGTACGAAGCCTAGGCTAACGAATTCGACCGTCTTGAACGTCAGGATACTACTAGTACTAGGCCTAGCCTAAGTTTGTGTAACTTAGCGAATTTGTTATTGACTGCATGATAAGTAACGTTCGCTGTCATTGATTACCTAAGCTAATGCAAGTTGTATTTATGCAATTAAACCATAGCACACTTTCTAACAGATACTCACACTGGCCTTAGAACTAGGGCGGCTATGTATACTTCAACGTTAGGCATTTGGCTAGGCTTTACATAAGCATATTTCATAATCATGGCAGCCACATTGTTCATAGGATATAAAGATTGGCCTAAGGTTGGTCACCCCAGGATAGTGTTGTGCTAAGTAACAGTAGGATTGTACACAACAGTTTCACAATGCTAAGCATATTAACTTTTTTATCAATGATACAGACCTATCAACCTGTTTGACCCCAAAATAGGGAGAATAACATTTTTCAGGGCCAAAAGATAGGGAGAACAAGGGGAAAATAGG
>JAAAKB020256040.1:0-10479 GCA_010014835.2 Apostichopus leukothele | reverse complement strand
GGGGGGTTGACAGATCGATGTATAGTAAGTCTCGAAATTGGGTCGAATTCAACGTGGTCTTAGACCCATGAACGTAAGAATAATAAATCAAATATGAGGACGAAGAAGGAGGAAAAAACGTTCTCATTGTATTCTCCCAGGCTTACATCGATGTACACTTCCCAGATTTTGACAACTCCGTAGGCTAACAAAATGCTACAATTTCCGGTGTGTTCACTTCACCATCTGTATTCCCCAGTCAATAAAAGTGTGCAGTTGTAATAATGAAACAAACTGCGGCCCGCTTTTTTGGTGACTTTTCAAAATGTTGCTCCGCCAGTCACTGAAGTCGGTCTCAAAATGCTATTCGATCTCGAAATCACCCTACACTCCCTTGAAAAATATACTCCCCTTATCGAATTATCTATATTACCCATGTCAACCCATGTCCTAGAACAATCTTTCATATATCAAACGGACCAACGGTTTGCCTGAGAAAGTTGTACTTGCAAGTAGTGTGAATGGGATTTGGACAAGCACTTACATTAAGCATTGTAATCGGGTTTGACGGTGTTTGTGTCTTTAGTTCTTTCTCCAATAGGGTCCTTGAGTGTCCCTCCTGATCTTTTTGTTTCTACTAATCTAACTAAACAAATGTGTAAAAGTAAGTTGGCCTGACGTTTCGATCCTAGCAGGATCTTCTTCAGAGGCTAATATCGTAAATCGTACTAAACTAAACTAAACTAAACTAAATAAAACTATCAGTCTAGATGTAATTTTTCTATACCACAATTAAGCCATCAGTTTTCAGTTTCAGAGAGATCTCTTTTTATTACCTCAACTGACATGTTTGCAGTGCTTTACAACTCTGTCGAGGACAAATGTTGTTAAATGCATATAGGGGTAATTGTTCAAAAGAAGCTTGATTGAGTTATTAAAAAATATCCGTAAAATGGATTAATATTCACATTTAGGCATGCATCATGAGGACCCGACGTCATCATTCATGAATTTCGCATAACGTTATGGCTATAGAGGCATTACTCGCACTGAAATGTTTCTTTTACAGTGGACTTCTTTATAACATATCAAAGGATCAAAGTTCTGTCTTAAATCATTCTTAATTGTAACAAAATTTTGTTTAAAGATACAAAATCCTATATGATCTTCAATCTAATTTGTGGATATTCTGATGCAAATTGTGCTGTTTTACCCCCTATTCTTTATACTATTTAAGACATTTATCCACAGAGGATTTTTTGTTTTTGACAAATAGTTGTGTTCCGATGACATTCGGCGATCAAATGCATTAATTTAAAAAATTACAAGCGCAATTAATAACAGAAAATTATAGGAAAGTGTGAAGATCGTTTACCTTGATCATATGACATATATCTGTAGAGTAAAGGACAGGCTCAAAGAACTTTTGACAAATCAGTTTGATCCCCATAAAAAAGCAACATCAATTCTAAACCAAGCCTATTTACATACTGAGACGTGCACGTCAATCATTCGAATTTTAGAACAGGATTTTCCGTCTCTTACGTTCACTGTGTCATCTGGCAATTCTCCTTCAGTGCACATCTAGTTCTGTTGCGCAGTTTCGAATCGACAGCTAGTGCAGTGATTGTTTGAATATTTTACGTGCGATATTACTGCTCATATGAAAACGCAATCTCTAGAAAATAACGTTTGAAAGTACATCTCTACCCTTCATTAGATACAAGACAGTCCACGCGACAACAAAATGATTTTTCATACCGTAGTAAACTGTTGTCATGGAGAGTGAGCATTAGTTCTAGGGCCTAGTTCTACTTCTAGTGTAGTAGTACCAGCCTGGACTGAGATCGTCGCAGAGTGTGTAACACTGGGTACTGACTTTTCAAAATGTCCAGCAGGTAAGCCATACTCCATACTATGAAAACCATATTTGAAATAAAAGTTTGTTTTAGCACCACTCGTCAGCTGCCAATTAGCTGACAAAGGTAGGCTAAGCTTAGGCGTAATGTGCACTTGATTGGGTAGGCTGGGACACAAATAGCCTAGGCCTAGCAGACTATTGATCTCCTGTTGGCCTGCTGTAGCAGTTTTGCGAAAGCACATGCCAAAGTACAGTTTTGCAAGATTTGGTATGTAATAAAATGTGAAGATGTGAATGGATTTTGTCATAATTTAATCACGAGTAAAATAAAACAAATAAATACGAAATACAATGAGCTTTCTTGCAATTGCAATCCTACCAGATTGTTTCAAAATTAGATCTTAGATGATGTAAATTTGCAAACATTAGGTTGCATGTTTACATTTGTGAAACAGTTTCAAAACTTTGAATGTTCTTATGGAAACTGGCTGGCTTCCTGTTTCTGATGCTACTTATAAATGATATTTCAACAGCATTTTTACAAATGCAGGATTCTGGGTTTGGAACGAAACTTTCTAGCCAGGACTTTGATTTGAAATGTTTGGTTAATAATCCCTTAGGCCTAGCAGTGATACAATCTTTACAACTTCACTAATAAAAGTAGGTCAAACGATAAACGCAATCGAAATCGATCGAAACGCAAGTTTTTCTTTTTATGGGACGCAAAGTTGTTTGGGGACTTTGGTTTTTAAAACTGAATCACACACCCATCTCCCTGGGCTCTGTTTTAAAGAAAAGGTAAAGCCCTTCCTTCAATTTAATTGAATTATTTATGATACTTTTCTTAGGGAATACAGTAGAAGACAGATCTGTGAACTCAAAACAGTTCTTTGTACCTTTGTTCATGAATTTTCTTTATAAGCCCTGTATATGAACACAGGGAAATTGTCAAATAAGCTCAGAATATTTTTACAGTTTTGACGGATTCGCTATGAACCATTTACTCGCAAAATTACAGTGTTTTTGTAGAACCTGTTCCCAGGCTACTGTAGGCTGCCTTCTGTGCTTGAAACTAGCTTTTGGCTTGACACACTGTCTTCATAGTTCAAATGTAATGAGTCGCATTCTGAGTTAGTATAAATAATAATTGGGGTAAAACTACTAGGATATTATTTACTATGTAGTTTAAATACTAAACTATTAAAATTCAACCCTATAAAAAGAAGCACCTAAATAGTACTGGCCAAAATTAAGTGCAGACTGTTTTGCCCAGTTTGTCACAACAAAGGTTCATACAGCTTCATGCATACAGCTTCATGCATTGGAACACAAATCATTCTGACCAGTTCAATTGAAAGATCTGATAAAGTTAAAATAAAGAATCTCAAATTTATAACTGCCATATTTTTTCCATTTCAAAGTTCTCTTTTTGTAAGCAATTTTTTCCTTTTTCTTTTTCAGACCGAATTCAAGAAACAAGGGTGGAACACATGTAAGAAATACATTTTTTCCTGATCAGTCTGTACTATGTAGTAATCTTGGTTTAGTTTAAATGTTTATACTGTATGTTATCTTTGCATGCTTCCAAGTTTCCCATTATGTTCATTTTTATACATTTCTATTTTCCTGTAAGTATTGTGAGTTATTTTAATCAGAGGTTCTTTCTGATCACGCAGATACCCCAGAATGGTCTTCATCAGAACAGATCTGTTAGGCCTGAACCTCAATTCATGAACCAGTTGTCACATTGCTAGTACCAACTAATTACTAGTATTACCCATAAAAACTAGTTTATGTGGTGGTGGTGTGTATATGGTTGAAGTAAATGACATGACAGAGAGCATGATCCCTAGAGGTACCAATTAACAAACGCAACACAAGCCCAAGGTCGCAAATAATACACATTGCAAACATCAAAATATTGTACCATTTAAAATACATCGAATGTCTTAGTCATTCCAATCTTATACTCCAAAAATACATATTGCAATCGCATTTAATCTCAAACTCTCAGTTATAGATTAAATCTTGTCAAGTTAAACATGTCATTTCACATTAAATTATATTTCTCATTACAAAATTAAGTGCATCAAACACATAACAAATTACGACATTGTCCCTCATGATGAGACTGCCAACCCTTGAGAGCCTTCTTGAAACTGTCTTCTTACCAGTAAAATTTGTTTATGCACCGAATGTTCTAAAACCGTTACTGAACTCTAACGCTTTCACTTTGAGGCCAGTGGTGAACTAAGTGCAATTGAAAACTTTAACGTACATGGTTATCGTGATCAATCTGGGTCTTTATGATTCTAGCCAGTTGCCATTGGTTTCTCGGCTTATTGTCTCTTTCATAATTACTACATCACCAACTTGAGCATTACGATATGGTGCATTCAATTTTTGCCTATGTACAGTAGCTTGAATACTAGCAAGACATTCCTTTCTCCCAGCAAATCCAAAATTCATTTCTAGATGTTGAACTCTGAGCCATCTTTTGTGCAAGTAAAGATCGCAATTTCCGAATATACCTAGATGGGTAAATAGCAAAGCTTTCGACTTCTGTGTGAGCAAGTGGATAGGTTGTACAGAGTGTCAGTGGTCGAAGGGCTCCTATTCACTATCGATGCAGCTTCATGCGTAAAAGTCCTAACACTTTCGTCATCTACTTGACCACTTGAATGATACATCATAGAATTAAGAACATAACACACAGTAGGGATCTGGCGTTCCCATACCCCACACATGTAACATGCGTCTTCAGGGTTTAGTCGGAACTTGAAAAAATCACATTCTTGTTCTAAAAGAAACTCCTTGACTTTACTTTGGTTCATTTGCGCTATCTCCCATTTAAGTTTATTCTATACTCCAACAAAATTCATGCCCCTGTCGCAACTAAGTTGCATAATAAGCCCACGTATGACTAAAGAGCAACGTAGTGCATTAATTAAGGAGTCTGTACTAAAAGAATTAGATGTTTCAATGTGAAGAACTCTGGAGGTCATACAGGTAAAAAGAGACCCATAACATTTCAGCTCTCTCTGACCTTCCTTAACAAAGAATGGACCAAAATAGTTCACGCCACAGTATGTAAATGGCCGTGAGGTTGCTATTCTGTCTGTTGGTAGATCTGCCATTTGTTGAGTCTGGGTCCTATCCCACAGCCTTATACATGTTTCACATTTGTAAATGAAACTGGCAGTGATGGCTACGTTTAATTACAGCAATATTAAGAACGTACAAAAGATTCTACCAAACATTGGTTGTTCAATTGGATTACAAAGTACCCACATACAGAATACAAAACAACCATAAACGTACCTCCTTGAGCTCCCTTTACCATGCTATTAAAAATATCAGTAGTCTTCCATAAATAAACGCAATATTTGCCCCCCCCCCCCGGCGGATGGCCTTGGAGGAGAGAGTATGACTCTGTGATGTACAGGGAAAATTCGAGCCGAGTGCCCGAATAAAAACTAGTCACAGCAGAACAATACAGGAACTGCGATCCTGAACTGTGGATAACAATTCCACAGTCTACACTAATGCTGGGGCCACTCTGTAGTCATGTCACTCTTTATTAAAGCACTCTTAGAACTGACAGTATGAACAGTTCTGAACCTGAACCTTATAGGAACAGGATATTCATACTGCTCATACTAACTAAATCATTTTCCCCAATGCAGTGATTATGCTAAAAGCATGAAATTTTGTGGAAACCACTGATCATCAAGCCACTCGATAGTCAATATGAAAAGCCTCCAGTAGATCTATGTAGTTTCATCCCGAGAGGAGTTAGTAGAGGGTCAAGGGGGGGAAGGATTGATTTCAATGAAACTCTGTGTCCCAAGGGGTCTTCTCTCTTCCTTGAATTGAAACAGTCACTACAATGCTAATGCCTTTCACAGTTCTCTGCATTAATGATTTTTCGTTTTCCATTCTATAGACACCAATACAAAGGTCAGGAAGCAAGCTTGAAGTTCTCCCCCCTGAAGGTAATTGCTTGTAATAATTTGAACTATATTTGTTCAAACTGTACAGTGGGTCTACTTATACTTCTGCAACATCTGCCTTTGACCTTCATCATACTTTAACAATCTCTGTGAGGTTCTCCTGATGCTGTTTCCAGGAGATGGATCCCAGAGTCCTGACCGCTTTACCTTCTTTTGCTCTTAATAAAGTATCTAAAACACAGTTATAACTTGAATGGCTATAGGTATATCACAAAATGTAGGAAGTCTTCATTGACAACAGCTGCTGTAGCAATTTACTATGAAAAGCTCTTCTATAAACTTGGACTAAATATGATAAATATAAATAAACTATGTTACTGATAGAGATTCATTTCTACCTATGTGTCTTTTCTTGTCACTGACATGTAATTTTGTATAGTTTGTGTCCAGTTCAAAATATTGAAAAAGTTTGGTGATTTAGAATTCTGAAAAAAAAGCAAAATACTTGTGAAGTTTTTGATAAAAAGATAAAATCCTTGACATGTATAGATGATCTTTAACTTTAGACAACAATTTATAGATTTCATTGTATGTGTGAGTACAATTGTAAGTGGACTGTAATTCTATTAATTCTCTGATCAACAGTGCAAACCATCATTTACTCCGAGTTGAGTCCCCGTGAAACTCATAGTGCGGGATCTGATGGGAGACGATCACATTCCGAGCTATTGGGGTCCAAGACGCCCCCATTCCAAAGAAGTTCTAGTGAAGGGCGTCTAACACCCAATCAGGGAGATCTGTTAGTTAGGAAACAAGTTGTATTACCTACAGTGAAGCGAGACTATGAGAGGTGAGTTTGCTAGTACTGGTCTTAGCATCAGCTACAAAGATTTGTCATTTTGTACTAGGGGTTAACACTGTGTTTTAAATATGCAAATACATAATTTGAAATTCTTGACAAATCGCTGTGTTCAAATGCAGGAGATTATGATAATCTAGTTGAAATTAAAGTTCTCCTTTTTCTGACATCTCGTTCTCAGGCATGGCACTCCAAAAGAGGAAGCTCGTATTATGACTCCTGCAGATGTAACAGACTATAATAACAGTGCCATTGGCACTGATTCCAACAGCTCATACAGTGAAGAAACAGACCAGACATTAGATGGCTTGCAGGGAGCTGTCGGTGGTGGACAGAGGTCAAAGGTCGAGATTGAGATGGAGACTTTGATCAACAGACTGAAAATAGATGACTCATCGAGATTCAAAGAGAGTGACAGTAAGACAGATTGTAACAATGTTGTTTATGTATATGAATGTTTCTTGCTTTGTTTCGATATATTTTTCTGTAAAATATTTTGTGTATATTTGAGTTTCCCTGTATGTCATATTTGATGGGTTGTTTGAAAGTAGGCTTCATTCAATGGGTATGTATAAAAGAACCTTAAAATGAAATACAAGTTTGGAATCAAAATCAACATTAAATCAGCATGATGTCTGCTTTAAAGTGACAGTGACATTAACAAATTTATCTACAGAAAAAAGATTAAAATATGCTGTAGAATCTAATTGTTCTGGTTAAACTTTATTGATCTTATTGTAGGTGTTGTTTGTTTAAAAACTCACTTGTAACGAATCTATAATACATGCTCTTTTTCGTTTTTTTTGTTTTGTTAGAACAGTGCTTTAGTCAGTTGGTAACTTTCAGCATATTTGATATGTGCTTTCCTTTGTTCACTAGAACAGCATGTTTGTTTTCTATTCATTATTATTATCATTATTGTTATTTTTTTTCTTTCTCCTTTTAACTAAACTGTTGGTACAAATGTTCTAAGATGCATTTGCTCACTCAGTTATGTGCAATTAGGAAGTAAATTAAATTCACAAAAAAATGTCAACTGCTTCATAATGTCAGACACAGCCAGCAGCTTTCAAGACATTTGTGGACAATTTCAATTTATTTCAGATGAAATAAAGACTCGTACTCCGGTGATAAATCATTCTCCTGAAGATGCTTACTACCTCAGTCACACAGCATCGGCCCAACCGTCGACAGAAACAGTCCCATCAGCCACCACCAGTGAGGGCAGTATTCAAGATTTAAAGGCTCGTACTCCGGTGTTAAATCGTTCTCCTGAAGACCCTTACTACCTCAGTCACACACCTTCGACCCAGCCCTCGACAGAAACACTCCCATCAGCCACCACCAGCGAGGGCAGTATTCAAGGTACATCATCTGGTATCTCGGCAGGAGATAATGATGTCAGGGCCAAGGAGGAATTGTCGTCAAGCTCAGAGGAGGAAGATGAAGAAGATACAGAGGAAGAGAAGGCCCCCTTTGAACTCATCGGGGAGGTATGATCATTTACCCTGGTCTCTAACTTTGTTTACCATGCCTTGCCCATGTTGCTATGTGAATACTCACAGAAAGAACTGTCTTTTACCTACTTATTTAATTGCCATTTTATTCTCCATAGCCTTAACCAAATATACTTTCATGGAAACAGTCTAAACAGGTGCACAAATAAGTGATGTAGGGATTTGTTTGAAAAAAATTGAGCAAATGCTTAAAGTTAGGATAAGTATGTTCTCTTTGCCCAATTACACAGTTTCAGCTGTGACTCATTTTGGCATAATCTGCAATAATACTAGATAAATCAAGCACTTTTACTTAACAGAATGTCATCATGCCAGTGAATTAATGGTGCAGCAATATGTCCACGAGTAGATTGAAGGGGTAGGGAAGGGGTACCCTCTGCAGAATAATCATGACCAAGGTGTAGGAACAAGGGACCTGTCTAGGGCACACCATTATATTGGATGTTATTCTCTTAGTAGACAGGAGGTAGTTGATAACAATTGTAAGAGCTCTGTTTGAAAGAACAGATAAGGAACCTAACAGCATTATCCATTACTTCAGTCTAGCAAAGTAGCATGACAGGGACATTTAAATAGGAAAAAGTTAAGCATCAACAGTTAGCAACTGAAGCAGTGAAACCTTTCACAAGTATCCGAGAAAAAATGTTTGTCTTGGATTTAAGTTTTAATCAATCACTACTTAGGTGCAGCCGATTGGTTGCTTTAATCATATAGGTCTTATAGATTTTGGGATGAGATTTTGGGATGTCTGATAACATGTGAATAATCACAAAGTTACACACAAAAGATACAGCTGTAAGCCGCAGTCCACTCAAACTGATGGCTTCATATGTTTGTTTCTGCATAAGTAACATATCATCTTGCATAAAACAGGAAACATATTCAGTTGATTCGTTGACTCTGGTGGTTACATAATCAGCTCCCCCCCCCCCACAGAAAGGGCTCCCCTGGTGTTCCTTGCTGATCTTAAACGCTTTTCATCATAAAATTAAGTCATTAACATGGAAACCTACAGTTGAAGTCGAAAGTCTGAGTGAAGGGACTTGCTTCCCTATGAAAGGTTTTTTGATACGTTATACATTATCCATTTGATGTAATTTTATTTTATCCAATCTAATAGATCATATCAGATATTATAAACTAACACTTTGTTATTTTCTCTGACTTCTTCTTCAGTTCTTAGAGTCTGTTATGGATGCAGATTATGAAGCAGCCGATAAACTCTGCAAAATGAGTAGGTATCCTGTCACCTTGTCATGGAATAGTCTTAGCCAGTCCTTGCAGATTGTATTTCCTGTTTTACCATTCTCCTGTTTAGAATTTCCGCTAGAAAATGTAATACAGAAATGGCTGTGAAAAGACCAAACAAATCAATCATAACGTACCAATCTTTTTCTTTATATTAATATCCAAGTTTAGTACACTGTTGTCTATAAAGTTTTGAGTATTAAAAGATATGCAATGGCTTGACGCCTTGAATTTATGATCAACGTTTACAGACGTTGAGCTTGAACACGGCGCTGCCCTCCTCATCATTGGTTTTATGAAATAGCTCTTCATAGCTTGTTCAGTTCTTGAGATACAAATTATCACATTTCATGACATTATTTGAATTGTGATGTAACATGTGACGTCACAGACATGGCGAACAACTGCTTTTGTTTCTCTTTACAATCATAATGATTCTATATCCTTGGACAATTATTCAATTCTTTTTCGTTGTTGTTTTGTGTCGGTAAGTTATAACTTAGTCACTATGTCAAAATAAGAGATATTTGGATCGTGGAGAGATCCCAGTTGCGGCAATGTGAAACAGTGACAAAGAAAGACAGTATGGAGTGTGTTGTCCATGTTGGACATCACAATTTATAGTGTGATGCACACATCCAAAGCAGTATTCAAGAAAGACAGTATGGTGTGTGTTGTCCATGTTGGACATCACAAGTTATTGCATGATGCACTCATCCAAAGCAATATTCAATTTCAAGATTATATATCTCACTAACTGAACACACCAAAATTGTACAAAATGTTTCTTGGTACTTGCTCAACATTATGTATCTATTTAAAACCTTAGAAATTTTGTTATCCCTTTAATTGTATATAATTATTATTTTTTATCTTGTTTAGTTTTGTTGTACGAACCAGACAACAAGGAGTGCAAGCAGTTTCAACCTTTAATTGAAGAGATGCTCAAGAGAGGTACTGGACAACAATAAGAGCTCTATTAAAGGATTGGTTCAGGTGTTTGACATGTCTATTTTGTATGAAAGAGCACAAAAAGACAAAAAGAACAGTGAAGAAACTACC
>JAAAKB020256029.1:0-10481 GCA_010014835.2 Apostichopus leukothele | reverse complement strand
TCTCAGAATCGCCTGAAATTGATATGGTGTCTTGCCACATGTCTCAAAGGATGAATTTGGGCTAAAAAACTTTTTAAAACTTTTTGGTTGCTAGGATACAGCCAAGCCTAGCAACCAAATCCAGGTTGCATTTTAAGAGCCCTAAATTTTCCCAACAAGTTTGGAGGCATCTTTTGCATAAATGTAAAGTATTTTATGTCTGATATTTGCAGATATTGTGGAAGACATGTGACCAGTCTTCTAATTTTGAGGTAGCGTATACAGTAAGAGGATGGGGAACAGTGCAGGGTATGTAGGTCTAAGACAGGTTAGAGAGATGAACAGTAATGCAAATTGATGAAAATCAACTCACAGTGAAGCTGTACATTACATATTACACTGTCAGTGCAGACAATCGCAATACAGTTGTTTGTAACAATATTAACGATACTTACAGTAAACACCAGACATCGCAATCAGTGCTACATGCATACTATCAAATCTACGACTTCTGACGAATTGTTTATCCCAGATCTAAACAAGACCCTGCTAGGATGTAATCTTCAGACGATCTAACTTAAATACATTTACTGCAATTTATAACCAGTTTATCTCAGTGTTTTTCTCTCTTTAACTTTTTTCACCAAAACATTTTTTTGTCCCGACGGATTTAATGACATGCGGCACACACGCAATCAGGTACAGACAAAAATTCAAACATATAAGTTGATTAACTGCACTGCAATGGGATAAGGCATGAAATTAATCTTCAGAATCGTTGCCAAATACTGCCTTAAAGCCCATATTTTTCATTTTGAATATTTGTTTTTGCTATTTGACACTGTAATCTCATACCAAAATAGCTGTTCATTATGCATGACTAGTCAAGTTTCATATCAAATAATGAGATAAAAATTCAAACAGTTTGATGTTTTCCTTGAATTCTGAAACATTGAAATGTTGAGAATAGGATGAAGCTCATTAATCAGTCGCTTCACGGGTGGCAAACTAGTTGGAACGGCAATTACAATTATCTTAGTTTGAGAAATATTCCAAAACTGACCGGTTTGGATATTACTTCGCTCCTCGCTTACCTGTCTCCTCACACAATCGGATATAGCAAGCGCACAGTGTTAAAAGGTTACTAGTTCATTCTAGGCAAGGTAGAACAAGAGTGCTAAGGTTGTGAGGAAACAGGTAAGCAAGATGCGAAGTAAATGTCCTTATTACAAGAATATCCAAGAGCATTGACTAATGAAAGAAGAACATATATACTGTACTTAACATCTCTGTGAAATTTGCTTGCCAACTTTACATTATCGAGATATATTGACAGTTACAATTGTTACAATTTGTACCGTTGGTAAACCATAAACATAACCATAAACAGGTGTGATGTCATAGTTTACACAGGACAACAAAAAAAGCTTCATTTTGCTGTATATTTTTCACTTAATTGTTTTGACATTGGATTGGCAAATGGTTGTAACTGTCTTGCAATGACTGTAAACTGGATTCAATATGTTGTTATCAAATCCCAATTTTAAAGAACATTGGATTGGATAAATGGTTGTAATATCTTGCAATGATTGGTAACTGTATTCAATATGTTGTTATCAAATCCAGTTTTGAAAAACACTGGATTAAGATTTTAAAGGAAAACATAAAATAAATTTTTGACATCATGCATGTCTGTTTGCTTGAAAATCATTTTTGGTACAAAATATGTCCTCTGATATTGTTTTTTCTAAATTACACATAGGAATTGAATGCAAATTTCACCAGAATGTTGAGAAAATGATCTTCTTCTATCAGTCAGAAAGAAATTTCCCTCTGGAGACTGGACTTTTGAGTTTAGTATTAATTCTTGACTAAATGGGAAAATGCTTCTTAAATCCCCAGACAAGACAAGGACCGACAGTATCCAATAAACTGAATAACCTCCAAACAGGCAACACACAATCGACAAAACGGGCCACATCAAACTAAGATTTGGAAACTGACATGGCCACGGCAGAAATAATGTACTTCTTTATTTGTTACCCATGTAAGCTGAAGCAATGGAACATGTACCATTGGTAACCATGGCAATGAATATAACTTACCTATGTGAAGGTTTAACTTGTTCTGCCACGTTTGATGGATTTTCACTATGAAGGGATGATGACTGATCATAGTCTGAGAGAAAAAGTAAAACAGAAGAAATCGACAAGTAACAAAAAGCTGTGCCAAACAAAAACAAAAAGACTTCAGCAATGGTAGATACATTTTAGAATGGATGTACTTGCAGACTACAGCAGCACTGTTGAGAGAGAAGCTAAAAGCATTTCCACTTCACGACCTGGATTTTGAATGCACACATGGCCTAAAGGATGGGGGTGTAAGGGGAGCAATCTCCACAGTTGTGAGTACTGTTTACCTAGATGCACATGTTGGCATCTCTGCTAGCTTTTTAAAGCAGATAAATCCACATCCATTTCCCATCATCGTTACCCAGTTCTCAAAACAGCTCTTTTGTTATACATTCTTAACTATGACACCCTCAGCTGAATACTGCATCATGCTCAAATGTAGACCCTGAATTCTTGCACACTTTTAAGATTTTCTTTCCTTTTCAATTTTGAAATTTTTCATTCGATTTGATTTGATTTTGGTGGTAAAGGTCCATCATGGTCTGGAGGTCCAATAGATGCCCGATGGACAGGTCTGGGTTAAAGCATTGGACTACAATTCCTCACTAGTATATCAATGAGTATTCATGTAGTTTGACAAACGTCAACTATACCTACATAATGGCCACTACAGTATGTAAACTAATCTCAGAGTTGTAAATAATCTGAGGGAACCACACATAAAAAATGAAATTAAAGAAGGACTCTACTGCAGAAATCTGCAACCTACTAGTCACTTTTTGAATTTTTACTGAACCATTTAAGTTTTGGGAGAGTAAGGATATAAGTTGGCCTAAACAGTATTTTATAAACCCAAAGCTATTTAACTGGGCTGTAGTTTGTCTCCCTTTCCTGCAACTGAAATATAAACTTGTAAAATACCAAATTTCAATCCATGAATGGTGCAAAGTTTTATGATTAGGCAGTTCATAACTGTAGATGATTCTTTTCTTTCCGTTGTTAGATTTTTAACTTTTTTTGCTACTAACTGTACCCTTACTGCTTTGTTAGAGGGGAGAGGGGGAGAGGGGGTAAGAGACTAACCATGGGCTGTTCATTGGACGATGAACTATCCAAATAAATGTTACTTCGAAGTATCTACAGCTGTAGGAGATCTAAGCAAGTGTTCTGTGAATATAATCGATGTGTCGACTGAACAACAGAAAAGATAGAAAACCAACGTATGTAAGTCATTTGTCAAAGTCATCTCCTGGCAACGATCAGATACAGACAATTCTGTATATTATGATTTGAGCTTAACTGGCTGGAACATACTACAGAGCTGTAGAGATGAGGCAACAATATGTCTGATTCTGTTGCATCAATCGTTAGCCTGGTAAATGATTGATTCCCAAGGCCAATCAGGCATCCAAACAGAATAAATCGTGACGAATGTAGGGTGACTGCTCTCAGAGACAGGGAGGTGTTAAAAAACCTTGAATTATACGAGAGTTATCTTTCATGGTTGATCGATCCATGGAAACATGTTGCTGCAATCAGGCGTTGATTCGTGGGGCTGGTTTTCTAATAGTTTTGTGATTTAGTGAAATTTCGAATGGATTTCAAACTTTTCACAGAGCTCTATACAATCCACACAATTACCCTAAACCACAACAGAAAAGATTTATAATCCCACAATCTAAGATGACTATATCTGTAGTGGAATATCTTACAAATACCATTGAGGGATTACTCAACAGGACAAATGGTAAATATTTGCCAAATTTTGCGATTTCAAAATCAAAAGATATCTTTATACATTTAATATTTAGCATTGCATCATCAAGTGCAATCGGTAAATTAGCAAAAAAAACACACAATTTGTTGCAATAAAAGCAATGGATCAGACCAAATATTGATGTGTGGTTGGGCAATCACAGGTAATTTGCAAACATGATGCTTCTTCACTCAACATTCAAGATCAAGTTTGAAACTAAATCTTGAAAGAAAAAAATATGTCCCAAATCTGGTGAAAAAAATTACATTCTACAATTTGAAAATTAGTACTTTAATGCAAGCTTGAGATCTGCACATGTGATTCTCACTTAAATGGCAATATAGAGTGAGTATACTAAAATGCATATATACTCATTGCAACTGAATGTAAAATTATCATCATTCATTTTTAAGTTTGTTGAGTGGAAAACACTGGAAATAACATGGTGAAGCAATTACCATAATCTGTTTTTTTATTTTATTATTTACAGTAAGTTCAAATGTGTACTGAGGACAATAACATGATAACTACCAGCTGCCCTTAATTTGATTCACACATATTCCAGTTAACCACTGAGCTATTGAAACCCCACCCAGTTGGGACAATTTTTCTATACTATACTGTACATGTCCTGCTTCAGAGCACTCATAGTGTCAATATGAGCAGTATGAATATCATGTTTCTATCAGATAACAGTTAGGAGCTGTTCATACTGTCAATACGATTGCTTTGAAGCATGATATGGAAGGACAGTTTAGAGAGGTACAGTATTAGCATTAGGAAACTGTCCCAACTGGCCGAAAACCCATCATCTGTAATGAATAGTTAAAAGCATGCCAAGGTTATGAGAATGATACCTTGTTTTCAGTTAATCGACAATTAAAGGCCTGATATATGTTCAATGTTCATTGCCAAACTACATGTGCACAAAACTCCACACAATTGTATACAGTTTAGAAAGTTGGCCCATTGCAAACTCAATACACTAAGAGAAAGAAAGAAAGCAAGAAAGAAGACTGGTTTGGCTTGGAAGAAACAATCAAATTACTCTCAAATTGATATATCTTCAAAGGGAAGAGATATTAATTGAGCACCAGTGGGGTGTTGGTGACCCTACTCAATATAAAGTCATTATGTACAAGACATGTTATCATTGCAGGGACATCCTCTCTCAGCCGGTATCGCATTCTACATCCAAGATGTTGCTAATTAAGAGTCAGTCTTACAGGAATGTCTCGCAGAGTTCAGCCAGGATATCAAACTTTGAAATTCTAAACAGCAAGGATAAATGTGTTTCAAATTGTGATACTGTAGGTAAGCGCTAGGTAGATACAATGTGCAGGGGAATCGTGTAATTTACAGCTCATTAATGGAGTTTTGACAAAACACTGTTTTAGCCTTAATTAAGGAGTTGCCAATGGGAGGGATGATTAAGGATTGCTGCCATGATGCACTGACAGCACTACTCCATTGTGTAATGACAGCAGTTTTCGGCGTACTTAATATCACCTCTGGGTAACATCTTATCAGCTGGAATTTACATAATTTACAAAGAATGGTCTTTACTGCTGCACACATGTTCAGACTTAACACTTTGCAAACAGCTTCAAAATATTTTCCTTCCTTACTCTTGAATCATTAAACTGTCTTCTCTCTCAATGTTTTCGAAACTCTTTTGCTGTTCCAAAACTCTTTGCAGGTTCAAAGTAATCTAGGAATTAAAGTAATAATTTTCAGTTTATGCAATTTTTAGCTAACATTTGGAGGCCAGTAGTGATGACCTTTATTGTAAACATTGTTAGTAATAAATTATTCACAACACCTCAACACTTTACTATATCCAGGTATTTATGACCAGGAATACCTGTCTCTATTCAACATATATGAATAGCCTACAAACTTTGTTAACATTTAAGTAAATGCTCCCCTCTCCACCCCCTCCCCCAATAGACATCTCCAGCTGGACATTGCCCACTTCCAGGTCCTTTTGGATCTACCCACAAGCCTCCTGTACCATATCACAGCTCATGAGCAGGGCAACTATCTATTTAACCTGGTAGCTGCTACTCAAAGCTGTTCAACATTTCATGTACTGTACTAGTTTGTTTTATGTTTACAGAAACATGGCTTAAGATTGTTTGTATAAAACCATGCATTAACTAAACTTAATAAAAGGACTCTTTAAGGAAAGGAATATATGAGTATTTCCTTGGGAACGAGAAAAATAATAATTTCAATACAAGGAATTTGTACTGTTCCATAAAGAGTAGAAACAGGATGATCAGAAGCTTGGATATGTTTTTCTTGGATATCATTAACACCAAATGGGGGGGCCATGCTATCATCATCTTTCAACTTACTAAAGTAACTGATAAAAGATGTAGGCTGCCAGATAAATCCTCCCCACCTTGTCAACTGGCAAGATGAAAAAGGACCTTTGGGAAATTAAGGAAGCTTTTAGTAAGATGAAAAAAACTGACTGATGGAGAAGCAACAGAAAGAGATACTAAAGTATCTCTACAGGTACAATGTGTACAGAGTACAACAAGAGCTGCCTACACCCAGTCAGACAAAGAGACTCGTTTCAAATTAGGCCAAAGTTAAAAACCTTATCAAAATATGTAGGAAATGCTGGAAGAGATGTGGAAAAATTGTAGTAAAATTCGATGGAAGAGTTATATTTATCTACTGTGGTACTGTACATATAAGGCTAATACAAAGAAACTTCCAAAACTTATTGGTTTGGGTATTTACGAGTCATGAGCTTACCTGTCTCGCCACAACCTTTGTGTTAAAAGGTTACCAGTTCATTCTGGGCACGGTAGACTGGGAGTGCTAAGGTTGTGGGGAGACAGGTGAGCAAGGAGTCAAGTAAATTCAGAAATTTGTGTACTTTCCTTCATACAATCTCACAGATATATTTATATCAAGTCTGAGAAGAAATTTCCTAGATTTTTTTTTTTTTTTTAAATGTTACCAAAGCTTCCTGGTAATGCTTGATTTGTCCTTATTTACAATGGTGCATCACTTCCAGTGCCACCAAGTATACTCTATGACTAAAACTGCAGTAATTCTAGCATTCACTTGGACAGTGACCATACCCAAAATTTTCTTTGATTAAGAGTGATATACAATATATAATTTTCTGTTTCTTATTTGTTTCTTGGGGGTTTGGGAGGGGGGAGATGGAGGGTTGAGGGAATGGGTAATGGGAAACCTGGAACGATAGCTTGCTAAAACTTTGCTTGCCATGTATAATCAATGCAACCTTTGCTGTGCCCTTTACAAAGCTGATTTATGTGAACTGACAACTCAGTTACAAAATATGTCTTGTTTGGTCAATCATTCACAGACACCGAACTGTCCAAGTGTTACTTATATTAATAAACATTCTTTTGAGTTTAATGCTATATTGTACCGTAGGATAAAAAGGTAATATAATCAGGAAAGCCTTGACAAGAAACTAGAAAATTTAAAATTCTAATGTACTCAACTCAAACTTAACAACAAGCAATAGACAATTTAAGTGCTTTTTCATTTGCCATGCAAGTGTAAGCTTAGAATTGCATCTCCCAGGGAGCCCATCTGCCAAAAATGATCCAAGCGTTTCATATCAATTACCTACCAGCCTTTACATTACATGACCTATATGTATCTACCATGTACAGGAGAATAAGCCTAAGCTGTCTTTGTGAAAAAAAGAAAGGAAAAAAAACTATCATATTTCAATTCTCACAGCAGTGCTGAAGCTGATCAGGCATTCCTTGCGTCTGTCAGCAGTAGGGATTCTGAAGCAATATCTAGCAAGAGATATCCACATGTTTATGAAAAACAGAGCATAAATATATTCGCCTGAAACATGATCGAGCATAACGGGAAGTGGGAACTGACAGCCCGAGGCCTCCACAGCTGCATGAATGAGAATTGAAGAGGATTAAAATGTCATGCCTTGTGACATTGCTATTGATGTTACATCATCATATCAAATCTTATTATTGTGTGGTAAATTTTTAACCTTGGAGTTACTACTACCATGAAATAACAGGTCATATAATTAGGCTGAAATGCAATATATGTCCAAATCAGCATTTATACCAAATGGAACGATAATGTCAGTGCCGCCTTCCGGCTCCCGATTCTGTCATGAGTGTAATACTTGCCTTAGGCATTAATAACCTAGCTCATGACACTGCAAAAGATTGCTTGATATAAATGGAAGGGGGGGGGGGGAGGAATTCAAATTTTATCTTTAACTTTTCTTGCAGGATGCATAATTGCAGATGCATCGATTTTGTTCCATCAAAGAACAAAAGTAGACAGCTAAGCTGAAAATCTAGAAATTTCCATGAACCAAACTCCAACATGAAAGGAATTTAACCTGTCCTCACAACAATATTTACTGTAGTTCTAAATAATTGTTGTAGGTGAAAACTGCATGTACAGTATAGTTCTATATTCATACATATATAAATAGTAAAATTATATAATTAAAATTATATTTAATTAAACAATGAAATATTAGGTAGAGGAATAATGTACTATAATAAGGTTTAGGGACAAGGAGAGGAGAAGGAAGCATATACTGTAGAGCATGCAAAAAAGGGATGACTTAATGAATTATTCAATGCATTCCTTACGATGCGTTCCCATAAAATTGTGCTAAGACAACTTCACTTAAGGACGCACAGAGCAAAATTCATACAAAAACATTCACTGTTATAGTACTACAATATGCAACACAAAATAGGTCAAATTGTACACATATATACGTTTCCTGTTGTACAATAACTTGCCATCATGCACAGATGTACCGCACCATTGTGGTTTTGTGGTATATCAAGTTTTCCTTCTTATTTTTCTTCTCTTTCTACTTCAAACTCTTTTTAACTGTTTATGACACCACCTTCAGCTATAGGTGAATTATCCAATTGCTTTCAGAAAAGCCAACCATGTTTACCACTGGACGAAACGAGGGTAATGTGAGAAATTGAGATGACGGTGAGCCAAGCTTTCTCTCCGATTACCAACAAAGCCACCTGTCACCTGATCGATTTCAATTTGATTTTTTCCACCGCACTTCAGCTTTGAAGCCTCTGGTCACATGGCTCCTTTCTCACACTTAAAACCACACGTTGCAGCACTACACTTTTATACAGCTCTATAGTGAGAGTAAGAAAACAAGGTTTAATAGGTTTCCCACTTTCAGGAAGAAATTAGTCAATCTGAACTATAGTACTATATACGAGTTCCAGAAGATTTTTGCCAGAGGCTTAAAAATTGAAGAAAAACATTAGCTGATAACATGTAATTTGTAAAGATGGAAAATATCTAGAGTAAGCCCATGATTCTACCAGATATGCTCCACAATATACCTAAAATAGCTATTGAGCACTTCACTGGTTTCTGTAAAACTGATCTGTCCTGGTTAATCTATTTGCAATGCATCACAAATTTGAGAGCAAGTCAACATTAATGCTATCATTGCTATGACATTGAACCTTCCTGCCATGTTCAAATTTTCCTTCAATATTCAAATTTTCCTTCAATGTTCAAATTATTCCCTCATGAGGGCAGTTGGAAAGAAAGGGGACATAGCTCGTGTTTTCCAAGAAGCAAGTTTGCTTCAAGAGCTAAACAGATAGCATGCAGATAATTACTGCCATTTATGCCATCCGTGGGGTGCCATTCTCGAGAGGCACGGCAATATTTTTTAACTGAAAACAACGAAGGCTAACAATTACTTACAGTAACTGCTGTCAGTGATGAATTGTTTCAAATAAGTCCTGCACTGTAGTTGAGAATTAGTCATGCCAGCAGGGAGACATGACACTTGTAGCCTAAGACACATATTATATGATGAAAGATCCCTGTACATTCTAGGCACAATATCACTGTATCAATATGGTCACAAATCAACATTACAAATGTTACAGGATCTAATTCTTTTTTTTTCGCAATTTTCAACTTTTTAAAAGGAAGAGATCTCCCATTTAGGTACAAAAAAAACAAAAACAAAAAATCCAAAGTATATATGTATGTTTCACATAGACCACATACTTGAAGCTTGATAACTCTTTATTTGATGTGAATTTAATACAGTGCCTATAAGTTGATCATGATTTGTGACCAATTGAAGGTAAGTGCTACACATGTTACATAGAATTACACCTAGACAGGGATACCTACAGTAAAGGGTTATGAATGTGACATGTGGGGGGGGAGTGTAGGTCGCTGAATTCACACTGAGACATTTCAGGAGGTGGATCCCCTTCAACCCATCCTCCTTCCTTTCATTGCTAAATGTTTCACAAATGATGGGTCTTTTAAATCAACTGACTTTCTCTAGTGAATTGTTATAAATGTAAATGTTAGAAATACCCTTTTCTTGAAAAGGAAAATGAGGAAAAAGAATTACACAACCATCAGTTGATTTGAAAAACGGAATAACGTAATTATGATTTCCTATGTTTGTCACGACTTGACTGAATTTTCAATAGTTACCCTAAACATTTCCAACTTTTGGATTATTTTGTCAAGTACTGTACCACTCGTCTCTTACCCCCCCCCCCCCCCCCCCCCCCACCCCCCCCACCCCCCCCCCCCCACCACCTGAC
>JAAAKB020256018.1:0-10482 GCA_010014835.2 Apostichopus leukothele | reverse complement strand
GCTCACCTCAAAAATATGTGCGCTATACGCGCGAGTTTGCAGTGTCTCTCTGGGTGGCCATATATGTGTATTCAAATTAATATTTTTTCAATGTGTGATTTAACTGGATGGTTTTCGACTGAGCAGGCGCGCACATTATTTTTTTGTTTTGTTTTTTGCCAAAAATTGGTAAAGCTTTTGTACCCAAAAAAATAAAATTTTAGTACACGACTGTAGTTTTAAAAAAATGGAAATGATAGCACCATTTTGCAAGAAAAAAATTCAAACGACGAGGGGGACACCCCTCCCCTTATACCCCTCCACAGGACGCTGATCTACCGATATGTGCCTGAAAATGGGGACAGAAATTTTACTCCCCCACCCACACCAAAAACCTGGCTACCCCCTGCCCCTGACACTATATAGAGGTATTCTAATAAACACTTTGTGTGAGGTTGCAAATTGTAGGGGGAGCCCAATTCTTCCCGGCTGAATGCAAAATTCCCCGATTGAATCATTTCCCCCTGACTGACGATCGGAGGTTGAGAGGACATGACCCCTGCCCCCTTTCTATACTTGTGCATGCCATACGGAGGTACTGGGGTAGGGTTCAGGGGTAAACAGGGGTCTAATGTTGAGGTATTTATCCGCGAATGGACAATTTATATTGTATTAATTTTGGTGGGCACCACGAAGTGCTCCCGTCATTCCATCCATTTCTTTTCCATTTAAAACATCACCTTCTCAGACTGGTTTTACGACCCCAGTATTAGAGTATTACTTCGCACAGTGAACTCTCATCTGAGAATAATGAAATAATTGTGTCGCATGTGGTTTGACAGAGATGTATGTAATTACTAAAGATCAACACACCATAAAATTCGACTTGATTGATATGAATATATTTAACGTAAATATGTTAATAAATTAAGGCACAGAGGGCGGATTTTTTGTTATAATGTTTAAAATAACCTTTATCAGTGTATAGTTTTTGACACGCCTAAGTTTAAGCACTGTAGTTTTACTGATTTTCTCCCATTCTTTTTTTCCATCTTAGCTAAAAAGAGAAACGCTGAAAAGGATAAGAGAAAGCGAAAGAAGAAGTCTGAAAGACAGCGTTCGGGAAACGAGTGAACTACATGCAGGTTCGATGTATCAAGCCCTCTACAATCTTGGACACGAAAATCGTTCGTCGACTTCACAGCTACACCACCATCACGAATATCATATGCAAGGCATAATAAGTTGTGAAAACTTTGGACAATGACTGAAGGGATGTCTTGGATAGAATGAGAAGGGAAGAAGACAAAGAGAGGAAGTGGGATTTGTTGAGAGAAGGCTAGCAATGTTGTCATACTATTCGTTCACAGTCATATTTTTTTCAGGTCATAAAAATTGGGTCAATATATACGAATGGCTAAAGGGTGCTGTGGGATAGGGGTCGTCGGTTAATAGTGGGCTAGATTATCCTTAGCGTACCTTAGGGTGGCTATGTCAGTTGCAAAGAGTTATCTTTCGAAAAAAGTACCATAAAATAGAAAAACAGCTGTAGGAAAAGCTTCGTATATCTATGATAAATTGTATGGCAGTTTAATCATGACGTTCGAATGTTTCAATGTTCAGTAGTAATAAGGACAACAAAATTTATAGGCAGGGCCCATGGGGCAGCAAGATGTGATGACATTTGTTTGCTGAACATGGCATTGCTTATCCCTATCAATGACATTCTAGAGGCGTCAATGACCTCTTCAGAAGTGATTTTGTTTTCATTTATATTTTCTTCTCAAAATATTGTTATGTACACGTGTGGGATTTGGCTTGCACAGCGTTGTAACATGGGCTTACATTAGACCTTGTAAGGTCTTAGAGGTAATCAGAAAGCTTTGATATCGATAATCTTTGGCTGACTGAAATTTTTATGCTTTGCTGTATCATAGATGCACAGGCGGGCCTAAAACTTTTGACCAATCACCTTGCAAATAACTGTTTTGTATGAAGGTTTCTATTTACATAATGAGGGCTCACTTACTGGAGAAAAATACAGCTCCAACAACTAAAACGTTTATCCCCATGCATCTTGGGGTTTTCCAAGAGTCGTCAACAAGACAAATTATCGTAGATTTGGAAGAAAGTGACAATGTCTGGCGCCAGGGTTGTATCCATCGTTTGCATAAATATGTGAAGGTATCTTAGTTCATCTTTTTTACGCAGCAGCTAAGTGTAAATACCGTTATTTGTCACCTTACTAATATTGCAACGTGAGCCTGTCCAAGCCTAGGCCCACTAATTGGGCCTAACGTGATTGCTACCTGTAGACTAAGCATTCGCAATAGTAATGCTGTTACAATGCTAACAGTCTATCGGCCTAGTGTTATCGTTAGGCTAGGCTAGGCTGTAATATTGTACTGTGAACAGTGATAACACCCAACAACGTTAGAATCAAGCGGTTGTTGTAAGCACTTCGGAATCTTGTCGCAAGGGTATCAACCATCTTCAAATGTGAATGCAAGGTTGTGAATTGTTAAAGTGGGAGTTGTGCAAACTCATAAACAGTTTTTGATGGAAGTAGGACACATGTCATCAAACTATTATTAAAGCTCATCATTGACATATGTTACTGTTTGGATAGGCCTTGGCCTAACTTAGGCTTAAATGGATGACAGCAGTGTTTACAATTTCAAGCTCAAAAGGGGAATGCAAGCACCAAGGCTTTGTGCCGTCATAAGTAAGTAGTATCTGTCCATGTTCTTAATGCATTGGTTTAATGGACATCCACCTTGGTGTAGTGCTAAGCATGGAGGATTGGATATTTTTCAACGTGGAGTTAGACTTATATGATCAGTTTATACAAATTCATGTAACATTGGTTGAAGAACTATGTCCACTCTTGTTCTGGTTTTATGAATGTGTTACAAAAGAAACTGGCCAAAGGATCGACTAATCGGGTTATTATATGTCACAGCAAGATAAGATTTTGTATGTTGTCTTAAATTGAGTTAAGTTATCTGATATCTGGTATACGGAAGTTTATCAGGAGAGAATTAATCCATAGAGAAGGCTTTCCAAATTTATGTTTTGGAGGCTGCATCCTGCAAGACATTGACCTTCTTGAGAAATTTAAGTCACAGATAGAAAAATTGAAAATATGTAAAATATGAAAAGGTGAAAATTAAGAGTTTGTGTCAGTACATTATCTTTCCAGAATGTGTTCTCAAGACTGTCTTTTAAACATCATAATAAAACAAGCACATATACATACACTGACAAAGGCTTGTTTACCATACATGATGGTAGTCCATGAGATTTTCAAATGGGTGACCTGAAATGTATGCATGTGCTAATTGTATGAACTTGCTTTTGACGTACCATTGCTTAATATCATATATGTGTACATCGTGCAAGAGCATTAATTAGGTTTTGAGCTGGACGATTATGAAGGCAAGTGCTCTGTGTGATAGCTACCACAGATACAGTGCTTCCCATGTAGAATTTTGGAGTATGGAAGTAGTGTAGTATGCCATGGGTTCACTACAGCTATACATTCATGCACATATGTACTGTACTTCAGACATGGAACAGAGTCTTTCTCTTTTTTCTGGAGAAATTCTCTGAAAAATGTAAACTTTAAGTCAGAATATGTATCATTACTATATTCATGCTGCTGTTTGAAAAAATTTGCCCCTCCCCCCCCCCCCACACCTCCACACACACACAGTTGGCAACTGACTTGAAATACCATTGAGGCAATGGCTGAATTGGGGGAAGCAAACTTGGATGATATTTTGCAACTTTGTTTTCTATGAAATATTAACAATTAAATTGCCAATCAAAATGACCCAACCGTGCTTTCTAAATTTCTTGTATTATTATTGCCTTGCTGTTGCTCAGTATCCTTATAGAGTAGTAAACCTTCCATTGATTTGTTCCGATCTCGTCCTTTGTCGATAACAACATAAATTCTTCAGGCCAGCCCCAGCCTGCAAACAAATCACCTATGTGTAAATACTATTTCTCACATTTTAATTCAGTACTATTTTTTTTTTTTTTGTCTGCAAAATTGAACCTATGAGGGAAAAAATACCTTATCGTTCAAAGTTGCTTGTAAATAAATATATGCTTAAAATTAAATTGTTTGTTGTGTTGTTTCATATTTTGTGTTTCCTATCATATTGATATGTTTGAAATAAAGTTAGTCTTGACCTTTGGGATCATGATTGTGTTTTGCCTACAAATAATTGGTCATGATTTAACAGGAATCTTGAATCTGAACGAATCGAACATTTGTGGTAAACGTTCTCAGTTCTGCAAAGTTGTCAAGGAATGCGGAGGTAAGCCTGACCTAACAACTGTCTTGGAGTTACAGTAGGTTATCCCATCCTGCTTGTTCTACCCATCCTACTGTATGTGTGCAATATCTTGGGTACACAATTGAAATACTCTGAAACCCATCTCCTAAATGTTCAACCATCCTACATTAGGTTTGATTGATTAGCCCTTCCATTGTCACTGCCAAGTTGATGCCAGAACAATAAGTCACCGTTTCAAAAACTATAAGTGACCATCGTCAATTTGGATATCAAAATGGATGCAGACTAAAGAGATCTGATGTTGAATTTGTACAGAATTCTGGACTTTGTTTGGGATGCATTTAAATTGGTGTGGTAGATTCAAATTTCATATTTATGATCTGAAGTCAGATATAAATTTAGTATTTCCCCCATCGAAGCAGATGATATGGAGATATATATTAACTGATTAAATTTAGCCTGAATTAAGTCTTCCCAACAGTTGTTATTATATTTAATTATGACTTAATGGATCCAAATAAAATCAGTATGTAGTGTAGTGGTATGGACAGAGTATAAAGAAATAAAATGCACACCTCACACCCACCCTCCTCTCCAATACAAACACAAATAGAACCAAGGAAGAAGGGGAAAACACACACGCACACACAAGGAGTTGTTCCTCCTGCATGACCTAATGAGGTTGACTAGAATCGGTCAATATAAAATGTATTAAAAACGTCAGTAGAAGAATCAGTTCTATTAATGGAAACAATTGCAAATTGGTCAAATTAGTTTGTACTTTTGTTCTTTGTTTGAATGCAATTGTTTGTGTGAATTGCACAAAAGGCTTGCTAGAGCACAGCTGTGGTCTGTATTTCGCTCCTGAAGTTGTTAATCAGACGACAAATTCCCGCAATGATATAGAGTACAGGATGTGTCTACCATAGATTGATTTTGTTCCCGGACCAGATTTGAAAATTGAAATTGCGAATTGTGTAAGACGCGATAAGATTAGGGAATAATTGATTCAGTATCGAATTGTCAAATGCTATGCAAAATTTACATAAATATTGCTAGACAAGTGTAAAGAGGAGTTTTTTTCATACATATTCACTTCACACACATTCATACACTTCACACACATTCATACACTAACATTCTACACAAATTCAAAACTGCTGCACAAAGCTATCCTCCTTATTTATTCTTGTACTGTACTCAATTTTATACATATTGCATTGAACCCCTGTGTTCATACCCACAGATTATCACCACAGCATTCAACTGTGCAGAACAGTGTACACTGTGTATCCAATTTGTCAGTACATTTTGTACAGGATATCATCAAGTACATACTGTAGGTTTTTGCATGCTGATCAATGGACACTTCCACATACATTACACAGCCCATATATGACACACATTGTTGCAACCCGTAAAAAAGTGCGCTTTAGCTGCAGTCTGTTACTAATGGCAACGATGGATCAATTGAAAACTGGAGCTTTCCTGTGTGTGAATTGGTTCATGATGTTAATATTATTTTAATAGAACAAAAAAAAAAGTAGTAGAGTTAGTTAAGTACATATTGGTAATAAGTTCAGGAAGTATCAAAATTATTATAATAAATAGAGAAAACATTTGTAACAAATTGTTGATCCACTACACAAAAAGCCTGTGTAGGTAAATGAGGACTCTGTGGGTTGGATTCTAGAAGAATATTCAGAGGTAGGCTAATAAACACAAAGACAAGAGAAACAGGATTTCTCTGTTTTTGTTTTAGTTTGCCTCTGAAGAAAGTGTTTTCAAGCAGTGTGATGCATTTCTCTCGTGTGTACTGATCTTGTGTATTTTAGCTCAATTTGGTGCCCATTCAGATTGTTTGAAATTTGCCTTGGTGCCTCCTACAGTATTTCAATAAAAGTCCAAGGCAGTAATTAACTTGCCATGTAAACTGTAGTTGTTGTGCCCCTCTCTCGATTGTTATTTTCTTGTATTGAACTGAAGTGTTAAAAAGTAAACACAAGGATTAATTTCTGCCTCCTTTACCAACAATGTTCTCATTGGAAACTTATCTTGCCAATATGGCCAGACGAGTTTATGCAACGGTACATGAAATGTGCAGGCCTAAAGGACTTGGGTATGTTAGGGTTTTGACAGACAGCAGCAAACCCAGATAGAGCCTTATCATTATGTTAATAATGCTGTTTGTTGTTAATTATGTTAATAATTAACTATGTTAATAACAGCTGTGACCCCAGTTCAAAATCACAACATGGTAGGGTAGCTCGGCACATTGCTTTCAATATGTTCAACACATTTAGATCATACATTAGTACATTACAAAAGCGATGTACACAGCAAATGATCCCTTGTCTTGCTGTTTCCTGACTTTAACGACCTTTCTGATGTAGAGCAAACTTATGTACCGAGGAATGACTTTCTCTTCTTATGAATTTTGTGATCTTATGAAAAAAGTGAAAAGAAATTCTTTAATTCTATAGTTGATATTTAATAGTGAAACATTTTTGTGCTACTTAATTATTATGTACCTACAAAATTGTTAAAACCCTACATTAAATCTCATTATCTACTGTGAATGTTTCCTGCGTCTTTATGACTGTGCAGTGTTGCAGGTGGTCTTGGACTCTCTATGTGTACACTCATTAACATACAGAGCACACATGAATTGCAGAAGGAAGGACGTGCATGTTGATGATTTTATTTTAATCATGTAGGTGCTGTTAGTATGGTACATTAAATAATACTGTGAATTAACTAACAGATATGATTTTATTTTATGTGTGTGAACTAGTACAGCCCATGATGTATAATGTGCAAACACAGGCAGTTGAAGCATGGACAAGGTTTAAATAGAATTGATATTTATGAGTTAGCCAGCTCTCTAAAATGGCTAAAATCTCTTCTTGGACAATCCAAACAATCTTTTTCAGAGACCCGACTGATTTATTTCCAAATTACAATGCTCCATTGTGCTGTGTATCACTCGTTGGCATTGTTGGACAAGGCAACTTTGATATTTTCACACATTTTTAAACAATGATAAACATTATCTGAGTTTTTGGAATAAAATAGGCTCCAAGTTGATTCACTCCATCCTTGTTGTGTAGTTTGTCAAAAATGTGCAGGACGTTGGCTGCTGATTGAGTTTTTAAGCTAAGTACTGCAGTTCTAGTCAAAAGCCTTCAAGTATTGCGTCCTTGCCCCCACTTTGCGTGGATGTGTGAAAGATTGCACTACAGACAGTATTTTGGTGACTACAGTAACTACTTTAGTTGATTGATGGCATGAGTTCACAAAATGACAGCCACCACAAATGAACTTTACACAGTATCTCCCAAACTTGACTGTTTAGGGGAGCTGTACCTCAAAACTATCTCTGTCATGGAAACTTATAAGATGATGATTGACTTTGTGTCACCTTAATGATGATGGTTGGTTTTTGTCCCCTTTAAGATTATGGTTGATTTTGTCCCCTTTAAGATGATGGTTGATTTTGTCCCCTTTAAGATGGTAGTTGGTGTTTGTGTCCCCTTAAAGATGATAGTTGATTTTGTCCCCTTTAAGATGATAGTTGGGTTTGCATCCCCTTTAATATGTGGCCTTTGGTTATTAGTAGATTTGTAGGTTATATGGCCCAAGTTGAGGATAATTTATTGATAAAATTGGAACAGTACACAGTGTGAGATAGCTAAAAATTGAAGTAAATTATTAGATACAATTTTTTTTTTTTTGTGGGTGGGCAAAACTTAAGCCCTTTCCAGGTACATGAATTCAATATATTTGTGCTATGAAAGGAATGCTCCATGTTCTCATCTCTGGCTATAGCTGGTCTGTATGTTTATATCTGTATGCATACACTGTCACTCAGGTACTGTCTATTTCACATGTTCTTGATGTAGTAACTCATTACTAAATATCTCGGTTCATTTTACTTTACTGTGATCACATGGAAAAACTTCACATAACCGGTGTGCACATAAACAACTGTACACAGTTAAGTAGTTTCTGTCACATAATGAGGAGATAGCCTGATGAAAATTCTATGTAACTTTCGTTACGAACCTCCCATTAGATGGCATTGTCACGAAATGGCCTTAAGAGTTTGTAAACAAGGTCACAATCTCTCCTGTTTTGATATTTTCGGCCAATAGTGTTTCTCTTTCGCCGCTGTTTATAACTTTCAGATTGGAGGAAGTATTGTTCAGTTGTTTCCATTGCCTTTAAAATGAAACCGAAGATTGACTTAAAACTTTTAATCTAGACAGGTTGGAACACATGTCCAGCACATTCCTGTTTATGGTGCCCGCTATACTCTATATGCTAATAGGGAAGTCGTTTGTTAAATGATTGGGAGGTTTAAATCGTTTCTCATACATGGGTAACATTCAGCTCTTATTTATGAACAATGCATCCACTTCAATACCATGATCAAGTAATGAGGACAACACAATTATTTCTAGCAACAACTTATACTGTACCCTAACCTCACAGGAATGTCATTTGGAAAGGCTTCTCCTACTGTGCAATAGACTGCTACTGTAGGACACAGGAAATATCCAATCAGGACTTTCCTGCTGGGGACTTATTGCTATTGATATATTACCAAGGACTGTACACCATTTAGTGGTATTAACTTGCGTGGACATCTCTTATCGTATCATATGAGTTGGTCAAATCATATTGGATACTGGGAAAAAGTACCTGTTTTAAATAGTATTTCCTTCTATTTTCTCACAACTTATTTTAAGCCAGATCTCTCTCAATATCTAGTTATGTGGTCTTTATTAACTGTAGATTTCATTGCTTTGTGTGAAGTTAGTCCTGCAGGCAAGCTGAATTTGATTTCGATGTAAACTGATACAGTCGTCTCACCTGTAGTAAACATCCAGTGCATAACTGTAGCATCCTTTCATGTTGAAAGCTTTGTGGAATTTGAGCCACCATGTGGTGCGCGACAGAAATAAATTGTTTCGATTTTGGAGACCACGGATCAAGTTGGAGGCTTTGAGACTTGTTTTTGTCTTTGCACAGTAAGTACTGAGCTGTTGTCGGTTCTTTGTTTACAATGTTCCATCAACAAATTTGCAGAGCCTGTTTGAACTTTTCAATAGCAGTACTGTACAGTATGTTGACATGACATTACCACCGTATACGTCATGCTAAAACATGAACTTCCCATTTTTCATAACAGAGTGCGAATGTGAGTTCAAAGAAGTCAATCTGTCTACTAATCGATGGGAAGTTTAGGAGGAAGTTTCCAAGACCTTCCTCTACCAATTGTCATATTTCAAACTTCCCTGTTCACCGCCTGTTCTACTCAAAAGCAACTATACTCTAATCCCAGTCATGTCTGGAATCCTTAGATCATCTGATACTCTCGAGAATTTCTGCCACATTTAGGTGACTCACTTCCGGTCTACCTTCCTTCATTTTCATTATTTATCTAAAGTGTCTGAAAATCTGATTTTTTAGGATGCAAAATTTTGGTATCTTTTAAAATTGTTTGTTTGTTTTAAGTAGCCATCTGATCTGATCTGATATAATTAGGTGATAAAAAACGATGTCACTGTTCTACCACCCCTAATTATACCGAAAGTGACCCTTTAGAGCTTTCAATGCTCAAATTTTTAATACACTTAAAAATTAATTGTCTGCAATATAGCAGTCTGAATCACTTTGTCTCAGCTCTGATACACATAGATCTAATGAAATGGTCACCTTTGATCTAACAGCCCTCAAGCTCATGCTACAGTACCTAATGTTTCTGGAAGAGCTTTTAGTCTGCAACATGTGGTATCTTTAAACTTTTAAAAAGGTTTGTCTCTGTGTTACCATCCGACCCTTCTTATTGTCTCAAATCCGATATACTTATTTTGATGAACATTGCCTCTGGGTCTTCCTACTGCTGTGAGATTCTATCCTTAGGGCCGGGAAGAAGCATTTTTCAATACACAACATCTTAGATCATTAGAATGCTCTCCTTGGAATGGTCATCGGGCAATCTCTTTGGTTAGTTTAGTTTAGTAGAAAAAGGGATCAGGAGGGATACTCAAGTCCCCATCAAGGACCCTGTAGAGAGAGAAAAAAAACTGAAGGCACAAACACTCAGACCCGACTACAATGCTTAAAGTGCTTGTCCAAAGCATTCTTAAACCCATTCACACTACTTGCAAGTACAACTTTCTCAGGCAAA